>CM039679.1:285433649-285665770 GCA_022537955.1 Schmidtea mediterranea
TAAAAAACCTAAAGAATAGATCCATAGAATATATTTATAATTTATCAATTTCATTCTCTGGAAAAATTCCACGAATAAATTCTTTCATATGAATTTATGATTGCTCTAAAAGATGAAAATCGGTCAAATAGGAATTATAAAATTAGTAACAAATGCAAGATTTTGTCACATATTACTAAAATATTTCCCCTAATCTCCAGTATGGAGAGAGTATTATTCATAATTACGTTAAATTATGTATGAATTGTAATTGATTAATGAGTAATGTTTGATTGTTTATTCGCCCACCGTTATTAAATTTAATCGCCCAGTATTATGAATTCCCATCCACCACAAACCTTATAAATATTTTATTCTAATTTTTAATGGCAGAATCTCGTTGATTATCCTCATTCGTGTAAAAACAGGTTTACGAAAGGTATTAATTTTTAACAGAATTTATTATTATTTTATTAAATGGATTTCATATATATATATATAATAAGTTTATAAAAAAGGCGATTTTCCTTAGTACATTAAACAAAAACTAATATTAGGCCAACTGACATTTACGATGAATTTAATATCTTTGATGTACAAATTTCTAATAATAATAATAATAATTATATAATAAATTTAAATTGTTAAATTTTGTTGATATTTACTTGAGTGGTAAAATATAGAAACAATGTTACTGAAATTTGTTGTTGTTACATAGCAATTTATTCTTAATTTTAACTTCTAAGAGTTAATTGTAATTTAAAAATTTGCTAAAAAAATTTTAAAATTAGGCATAACCTAGTTTTGGTACCAAAGACTTATATTGTGAAATATAAGTTGTGCTATTTGTTGAAACGTGAATACATTATCAAAAAACCAACATATTTCTGTTATATTTTTTAATAAATTATATCGTCGAATTTTTCTTTTTTAAATAAATTTTACATTTAAATATATTTTGCATAATATTTCCCAGTGCTACTCGGTGTAATTGAAATATTTAAAATTTAGTAAAAGATTTCTTAGTCAACCTTGATATAATTTCATTTATTTTCATTTTTATGAAAGATAAAATATTTTATATTATATTCAACACAAATTTTCAACACAGCCAAAATATGCACTGAATGGGATAAAAATAGTTCAATTAATTAATTAAAGATATCATTTAAAATAATTAATATTTTAAACAATTTTACAAATAACAGATTAAAGATTATGTTTAATGTAAGTTTTATTTTGAGATAAAGTTTTTTGAATTCCGTATTTATGCATTACTAACATTGAAATGTTTTCCTCAGAAGATTTGGTTTGAATAATATTATGGAGAGTATTAAAATTTGAATTAATAACGTAATTAAGTAATTTGATAATAAATGAATATAATAAAAAAATTTTATCAATGTAGATAATTAATATAAATTCATAACTTTTCATTTTATTTAAATTTGAAAAACTTTATTTTGACAATCTCTTACATTATTTTTTTTTCTTAAGAAATTAATTCATGGAATGAAAAATATCTCTGTATTGTAGTGAAAAATCTAATAAGTTTTATTTATTCAAGAAGTTGGAACGGGTCAAATTAGTTCTGATTTCTTTTTCCATTTGCTGTCGACATTTTTGTCCAAGAAAATCTATAAATTAACCTCAACTACCATTTTGTTACAGTCATTTGTCTGCGATGCATAAAACAGTGTATATTGCAGACATGCCTAATTAAATGATGCATCATATTTTGGAGAAAGAGTGAGCAGATATTTTTCTCCTTTATTTAGTTTGCCCGTGGTTCTTTTTTTCTGCAAATAATTCTTTTGAGTTGTGTATGCAGTAAAAATCACACCAAAATTTTAAGGATGAGAATGCAATTGCAAAATATGGTGATTACTGTAACTGCATGAGCATATGATAATTAAAAAAAGGAATAGTTTCATTTTGAAATTGCATAATTTTCAAACTGCAAAACGCGATAAATGGGAAATTAATTTTACGATGTGCAGTAGAAATTGATGGATTTTACCATTTTGGATTTGTGTAAATTTGACAGATTTAGACATCGCAATTTTTCTTACTAGACAGCTAAATAGATCTACAAATAGATCTACAATCTGTAAATGATGTTGTTAATGTGGGTGGATTAATTTACTGAGCTATTACTCATGAGATTTGGCACAGAGAATCTAGTGCAACAGAATATAATGTGCAGTAGATGATGTGTTTTTGGCACAGCTACATTTCAATGGTTGAATGTACTGATAAACTCGCAAAGTTTGAATGAAACATACAACTGACCGTAATTTGTAAATTTAAACAACATATGTTATATGGTTGATTTAAAACAAAGGGAGGACTTTACCATAGTTTTATTCCATTAAAACGCTTTCCTTATATTATGGCTATAGCAGATGGGTCTTGAGCAAACCTTCAATTAAAAGGCAACATTTAAAAAACTTTATTTACTTTTTTGGGTAATATTTTCATGAAATTTCCAAAAACTTCACACAATTGATAATTTTTGATTTTATTTTATCAACAAATTTCAAAAGTTTTCATTACAATTTAAAGAGTAGTGACGAAAGTAAATATCTTTGATTAAAACAGTCTGCTTTCGGCAGATGGCGGTTGCTCAATTTATTCAAGTAGAGCAGGGTGATTTTAAAATAAAGTTTAGTTAGGACCTGTTGGATGAACCTTTTTTCAGTTCTGTATGTTTAGGATGAAGGATAAACCGTAGTATTTTAATGAAAATATCGTAAAACGATAATTAATAAATTACACATAAAGTATATTTTTTAGAGTTCAAGAAGGTTATCTAAGATATTAAAAAAAAAACATTCAAATGACAAATAACTCCAATCACAAAACAATTTTGTATTTTCTTTTATTATATTGCTTAAATATTTTATTTTTTTATAATATCAATTTGAACAAAAATTGATTGTAATGTGGTAAATGTGCAAAATTTATTTTCAATCTTAAATATGTCAATTATGAAATGATTAAACATGCAGTTATTTAAATGTTAATAACTGAATGCATAAAATTCTAGTTTTTAATTGACTTGTGTTTTCATAATCAGTAAAAAGTTGCGTAATAAAGGACGAGGGACATGAATTAAAGAACTATCGTTTAGATTTGGTTGTTATTATGCTTATTTTTCTGTTGATCATTATCATATTTTAAATAGCTTCCGACATCAAACAAAATTAATTTTTTTCTAAAAGATTCTTTTATCTTTTTAGTCATATTTCAAAAAAGAGTAAAAAATATCTTCCACTTAAATGTAAAGCATTAAAAAAAGTAATTTTTTGATATTGAAAATCTTTTGACATATTATGTACGACTAAAATTTAAACATATTTTTTATTTTAAGTCATTGATTTTGTATACAGTCAGACCTCTATACTTTTCCACTGTTTAATTTTTTATATTCTTAGGCGCAATCAAGTCGTTGAGAATTTCTTGCAGGCAAAAAAGAAGTCAACAAAGTTTTCCAAAATTACTGATAATTTTATAAAATAATAAATACGTTATTTTACGGTAAAATTTTTTTATATTGTTTACCTCCGTAGATTACCACCCTCTCTTCATTTCCACATTTTATAAAACCCCGAAAATGGAAAACTATGGAGGTCTGACTTTACTTTTAAAATCAGAATAAATAGTTTATTATATTAAAAGCAATCAACTTTAAGTACGTATGTTGAAACCTCGATTTTGTTGCCTCAAAACCAAGTAATTGCTGACGTATGAAACCCGCGATAGATGAATAAAACTTCACAAAAAATTTTATTTTATTTTTTGTTAAATTCTTTTTTATGTTTACGAAATATAATAAATAATTTTAAAAAAATACTTTAAACAAAAAATACATTGATTTTTCTTTGTCTAAAAATTTAATTTTGATTAGTTAGATCAGGGGTGGCTATCCCTCGGCCTTTGCTATTTTTCGGCCCGCGAGATTCATCACACTCTTACAAAAATATAAACTTTAGTATCATCATTATTATATTATCTATGTTTACATGTAAGAATAATGGTAAATACAATTATAATCACTCATTATGTTTCAATTTGTCACTCCAAAAAATGTCCATAGTGTACCTAAATCTAATATTGAGATATATATTTTTCTATGTTGCCGCCGAGTTATGATGCATTTCCAAATTGTCCAGACAAATCATTTGGGTTGGCCACCCCTGAGTTAGATTGTAAAAAAATTGAAAATTATAATAATAAATGTATTAATATAGTGAAATTACAACTTGTTGTTAAAGTTTGTGATCTTTAGTACAGTCAATTCTTTGTACTAAGATTAATCAACAACACGTGGAATACTTCATATAGGTGTCAGAGCAATCAAATATCCCAATATAATTACATCATAACCCTTTTTCTGAGTTTATGAGCAACGTTTTCTGAAATTTCTCATCAAAAATCAAATAAATAAGCTTTTACTGCAATGTAATTCATTTAATTTTCTCTATTATATGAAGAAAATCTTCTAATTATTTAAATGAATCCAGAACTTAAATAAAAACCACTTATTTTTGAATATTTTTAAAATAATAAATAATGATTGAAAAATAAGTGTTACCTCGGTATTTTCAATTTTGTAAAGATGAGGGAATTTTACAATGCTAAAAATCCTTAAACTTTCATTGAAAGTACAAGATAAGGGTTTTTTTGGGAAAAGGACATATTTTTTTGATATATTTTGAACTCCATTCAGGCAAGTAAAAAAACTACAACATGAATTAGAATTCTAATGTGACAACAGTGACGTTGCGAAGATTTTTGGGCCCTTAATCAAAAATGTTTATTGAACGATATCAGTCTAAACGAACGAGGCCAGTCAGAACTCTATCCCAAATCGAGAGAAGTTTTAACTTTTAAAAAAAGTTTTAAATTTAACTAATCTGTAGTTAATCACATACATCGAAAAGTCAATTAACAGGAAGGCTAATGTTATAACTTTAATTTGTATATTGTTAATGTGACTGTGATTAATAAATAAAATAATGGAATAAAAACTATTTATTTTAAATCATAACTATGATTTATTTAGGATTGTTTTTTCCTCGCTTTGAACTAATTTCTGAATATATATTTTTTATATTAATTTTTTATTTACATTGAATTTGTCAAACATGTCCCCTAGTTTTCTGGGCCTTTATGCATTGCTTATGCTTGCTATGTGGTAGCTAATGGTAATTTCTTTATGTCAAAGTGCAAACAATTTAATTATGCAAAATTTATTTGATTTTTTTAAAACAATAATGGAGTATTTTCCTGGCGAAATTGAAAGTCCACATTGGATTAAAAATTCATTTTCAACTCATTATTTTAACCAATGTCACTAGAAG
The DNA here is from genome assembly GCA_022537955.1 of Schmidtea mediterranea. Taxonomy (NCBI): domain Eukaryota; kingdom Metazoa; phylum Platyhelminthes; order Tricladida; family Dugesiidae; genus Schmidtea; species Schmidtea mediterranea. The sequence continues at coordinate 285,438,995 of CM039679.1, forward strand.
AAATGGGCCTCAAATCGACATTACTACATACTATTATCTTCACATAGAAAACATTTGAGAAACCCTATTATTACTAAAGTTTATATTTATGGTCAAATTTTTTTTGTCATTTCAAGAAAATTGTAAATTACAAGATATTCATTTGAAATTTTTGGCATTAATGTTTCTCAAAATGTCTTTTATTATCTTATTCGAAAAAAAGTATTTCGTTAAATTTAGTCATTGGTAGCCACGTGAAATAAGAAAAAAAAATCAAAAAAATTAATTTTATCTTTTAAAATGGAGTAATTTGAGAATAGTTTTCCTTAAATGACAGTATTATTTTTCATTTGACTTCTTCTATCGATTCATCCGTAATTTCTCCATAAATTATGTTGTGGGACTTAAACCTGACTTGAGGCAGACTTGTACAAATACAAAATGCATTTTTAGTATCAAATGCGCTCACTTTCCCATAAATGCCTTGGGTTACGAAAATTAAAATTTAACGGTATTGATTCATTTAAACAAATTCACAACACATGTTAATTTTTACATGGAAAATACATTGAATTTTGACAAAATATTTGTTTATTATTTTTCAATAATTTTCCTATATTCCCTCTCCATGAATGATACATCGGTATTTAAAACAAGAAAATAGTCTATTTTTGATTTATAAAATAAATAAATTTCTGGGTGGGCATTTTTAGCTTTTAGAAGCATCACATTTTCTTGATCTATTTATCGATTCAGTTTTGTATGATTTTTATCAATACCATAAAAATGTCATTTCAAAATTGACAAAGGTAATAATAAATATGTTATAGTTCATTTTTTCCAATTTCGAAAATCTTATATCTTTTATAAATTGCATTGATATGTCATTAAACAAATTTAATCAGATTCTAAAAATAAAATTTGTAGGAATTACTATTAGGATTAATTTGGAAAATAATTCCTCTAGAAAATTTGTAAAATTAAATAAATAAATAGTTATATTAAAATAGTTATTTTTATTGACAAACATTAACTCGTTGGTTTTAAAAATTCTTTGATTTGAAAACAATTAACCGATTTGTTTAATGTGAATTTTAAAATTTTTTAAATATATTTTTTCGATGACCAAATATGATAGTTAATTCTCAGAATAACAGAAGGTATCGATGAAATTCTTTCGTTATGCAAATATATTATTAAATAATTTTTCCTCTGATACCAAACTTTGATAACGCATGTTTTTATTTCAAATTCTTTTTAAATCATAACATTTATATCTTAATTTTAATAAATTGCCCAATGTTAAACATTAAAATAGCCTTTTCTTTTAAATTACAACGATTTTAAAGAAAGTTTAATTAATTAATTAAAATCGTAAAATGAAAAACAATCACTTTGATGTTTAATTAGAATATCCATTGTCATATTTAAATCTTTAGTTTTGAGATTTAGTTTAAATTTAATTTTGTTACATACCTGAGTTTAAAATTTTATGTATAACAAGGTTAAAATCCCTATCATAGCATGATAGTGATGCTAGTAATTATTACACAATCCAGATAACAATAAAATGACACAATAAAATCCACTTTTTCTTTAATTTGAAATGAATGTTTTCATCAAAATGTTGAGATTGGAAGAATAAGAAAATGTAATATTTGTTTTTAAAACTAAAAATTTTGAGTTTATGGAATGAAAGAATGTGATGAAATTGATAAGGAATATTTTTTTACATAAACCCAAGTTAATTTATGTACGATGATTTTAAATAATTTATGAAATATAAAATAACAGTGTCTATTTGATTATGTCAGTAAAATAAATAAATAAATAAATAAATAAAATTATCTAGCTCTGCATAAATTGTTAAGTTAGAGTAAAATTAAGTTACTTTATATATTTTTTCAAGTGAACAATATTTTATCGTAAACATCCAAATTGTGCTTCGTACTAAACAACTTAATTCAAGCCTAGAAATTTAATAAACTTAAATTTTATACTTCATTTAGAAATCAAAAAACGTTTTTAGTAACTCTTCCAGTTTCAAACGCAATAATTCCTATTGCATATTTACTCTAAAAATGTATATTAGAACTAGGGAAAACTTTTTGAATTAATAATGCACTTTATCATCTTTTCTTGTTACTGTATTTGCGATTTCATATATGCAAGATTTTTATTTTTTTACGAAGATTTGGAATGAAAGTTTTAGAAACCTTTTCACCGTTCTTTGTTTTCCGGTTAATGAATCCTGTATAATGAATATAAAATTAATTTAAAAATAATTATAATATAATAATTTTTATTCTATAATTTTTAAAATCATTTTTAAATTTAAACTTAAAATATTAAAACCTCACGAATCAGCAGCAATATTGATATTATCAAAGTGCTGTCAAGTAAGTCATTAAAATGAAGTGGTATTGAAGTGAAACTTAAAAAATACACTACTAAATTAATGTATTATTTCTTTATTACATTAAATAAGTATACATGTTAATAAAAAGTTTAGTTATATAATTCTTTGATGGACGAGGACCATCAACTTGACTATTGTCTTTTGAAGTCCCTTTATTATAAATTTTATATCTTTTAAAATCTACATTCAATGCACTTTTCAAATCAATTGTGATTGTTTAAATATTATTTTATGGCAAACTAACTATTCGAATTGGTCATGAATAATAGACTCATGACATGAAACTATCTAAAATCTTGATTATGTATCTGTTTGACTATGTCAAGGGTCTTCAACATCCGTTTCCAAAGTTTTTATAATTTAAACTTGCTTGACAAGTTTTCTTTCAATATTGATAAAAGAATTTTTGAAACCACGAATGAGTTTATAATTTGAATGAACAAAATTCATTAAAAATCAAACGACTCAATCACGACAAAATCAAACTATTTAATTGGTTCCGCGTAAATCGAGACTCAGGATTATCTTTTTTATGTAAAAATATTTGTCTGATATTATATATTTTCATTTCAATAAAAATTACTCCAAGACCGCGTAACTCGAGCATTGCTGCAGTTTTTTCCATGTGACTCGTAATTCGCATAACTCAAGTATTGCGTAACCCGAGGGATAGATGTTTGTATGCATATAAATTTATTTCAGAAATATTTGTTAGAAATTACCGATTTTACAACAAATCCGAACAGTTAGATAACTAATGAAATTTGAAAATCACAAAATAATTTTTTTTTTAATTAAAAAATATATGCATCTGTCTGTCTAAATTTGAAAGATGAGGTTTTGGTGTCATATTTTGATAATGGTAGATGTGCCTTTTTCAACTTGAGACTCATTGTTGTCTACCACATAAGTTGATTTCTGAAACGTTCATTTGGAAACGATATCACCTTCGATGAAAACTTTTTCTTTAAGTTAAGAATTCTCAAGGGGTTCAAAATTAATCTCAAAGGAGTCAAATTAGAGTCGTTGTAGTGGTAATTATTAATTTAGAGCCATAAACTTATAATAGACATGTTCCATATTGTCAGAAATTACACTGATCAATATTTTAGGCTTTTACTATATTAATTAAATTATTTTCATTGAAAATAGAAGAATTTAATTTTATGGGTCTATAAAAAATAGATTGTGAATTTCCAGTGAAAACCTTTAACCAAGCAAGCGAAATTCAACAGATTATATCATGTGTTCTCTACATTCTCGGACGAAGTATTATATAATCTGCAATATTTCATAAATATTTAGAAAATAAGTCTGTTTAACAAATATCTTCTTATTTTAAATATTTTTGATTGCATATCAAATACGATTTTAATTTTATTTCTACTACAATGCTCTTAATAATTATTGTTCAAGGGAATTTATGATGAGCCATTTTGAAGGACTAGTAATAATTGGAATTATTTTTATTAAATATATTGAGCACGAAAACGTCAGAAAATAATTTTAATTACCATGTTGTTGATTTTTTGAATATTAATTTAAAATGATTTAATTCTATTAAATTTATATAATCATTTTGACATGAATTTTATTTTAAGTTTCACTTCATTTTCTGAATTTTATGTTAATTTGAAGAATATATAATGTTTCGGAAATTTAGTTCCTGTTGTAATTTGTCGCTACTCAATTTTATCATAAATTAATTTCTATTTAATTTATTTATTATTCTACATTTAATATAAACTCATTATATGATAAGAGGAAGTTAAAAATCATTATTTCATTTTTTCTCAATATTTGTTCAATCTACCAGAAAAATAAAAAAAAATTTACTAAATTTATCGAATATTAAATAGATTTAAAAAAATAAAATTTACAACATTTACTTTGAATAATTATTAAATTTATATTTATATATTATTATTCATTGCCATTATATTATTTTTAAAGTTTTATTATTATTATTGATTTTTTTTACATTTCTATAAATTTAATAAATTTAATGTTTAAAAGATTTTGTTGTAGACAATTTTATTGGATTTTAAAATTAATGTGTTTTCCATCATCGTTGTTTGATAATATTTCTTAATATTATTTCAATAATTTTTTTGCATTTTCTCACTTTAATTTGTCTATAGAATCTCGATTCACTCCACGACTTGATGAACACAGTGTTCTAGAGACATGTTTTAAAATATAAATCGTAACATATTGAGCTAATACATTTAGTGTTTTATCAAATTATTTTTTTGTTTAAAGCGATATGAAACAAATTTATCAAAGTCTCTTTACGAGAGTTGCCAAATATTTTACACATCTTTAACTGAGTTTCTAATTTTGCTTATTAACATTAGAATTATTTTAGATAGTGAAAATTATTATTTTAAAGTAGTTAAATAAAAATCAAACAAAAAAGTTCTATATTTGTGATTTGTAAGTGAAATGAATAATTTTTCAGTCATCGAAATTTGTAGTGTCTCTCATACGTGACTATCTATACGGTAAAGGTAAGAAAGTAGAATCATTTCTTTGGGGCATTTACTGTAATTTAGAAACTAATTCGTTTTAATATATTTTCTAGCATATTTTCTGCGAGAAATAACTTTCCATTATTTTTGATGGATAAAAACTAAATTTTATTTGTTGAATTTAAATTTTCTTTATATTATTCTTAAGTTATTTTATTCAAATTTTCTTAAACGCAAAATTTAGCCCGATTCTTGTGGTATTCTTCGTAAAATAAAAATGAACACAAATTCATGTAAAATATATTTATAGTCATAACTTTTTGAAATGTTGACTACGAAGCTTGTGATTTATGACGAGCGGTTGTCTTCCAGTTGGTCTTAGTAATCAGCGGTTTCTATATTTTTTGATTAATTAAAACAAGGCAAATATCATCGAATAAAAAATTTTTAACTTGTAATTTTTAACCACCTTGGCTAAACGTCTAGAACTTATGAGGCTATCAACATGTTTATGTAAATAAGTCACCGTTTCGATAATGGGTAGTTTAGAGTCTAAAGGATTTTCTGTGCCGTAAGTGAAAAAAGGTTGTGGAGCACTGGTTTAGACTATTCTTTTATCATCGATTTTTTACACTGGTGCTTTTTATCCATAATAATTTGTGTTTTAAATTGTCAATCTTTGATTTGCCATTTATAAATAAGTCCACTCTTGATATTTATTTACTTTCTATGCCTGAATTAGAATTGAAATATGTGCAGAAATACGTGAAAAAGTCATATAATTATCAGATTACGGCTTACTAATTCGTATTCCGTCAGACTCTTTAATTGTTGAGTAAAGGTTATTTGTCATCATTTTAACCATACTAATGCTTATTTTTGATGAAAAACGTGTATTTTATCTATACGAAAGTTTAAACTTGTTTGTACGGATTAGAAAGAATTTGCATACCTTGCGTACAATTCAAACATTTAAATTACCAAGAGTTTAAATGATGTTAATTTAAATATTAAAATTTTATTTACAAATATCTTTATTATTCATAATCAACATTTTTGGTTTTGGCGAGAATTTAAACAGAATATTGCCTACCAACATTGAAATACATTTGAAACAATACCTCATAATTTGACTAATTGTTAAATAATACGTAAACGTATTTATTTCCTAGTCATTAGTATATATTTGATATTTTCCTTTAATTATACATAATAATAGCACCTACTTATTATCTGATAGCGAGTTAATAAGTCGTAAAAGCCTTCGTCTAATCACAATGATTTGGGTCCGAAATTTTTTTAATATTTTGCTTTTGGACTTCATTAAAATATTAATAAATAATAAATAGGTTTACTTTTCCCTGTTTGATTAAAACAACAATTTAAATTGCTGTAAATATTGCATAAATAAATTATAAAATATGGAATAAAAACAAGATATTTCTCAGTAAATTTCTCAATGACAAAAGTAGACATTAATAAATTATGTAGAAGAAATGAAATCTTTGGAAAATAACAAATGATTTTTCATTTCAAGTCTGTCAGAGCATGATATCATATTTTAGTTTTCTGATTCATTTCGACAAGATTTTTTTAAATCAGCGAGATGATGATAACATTAGTCAACATTTCACACTAGATAAAATGACTTAATCAACACTTCAATTTCAATAAATTTTTAATTTTTCATTTGAATTAATTGTAATTGAATGAGAAGTGTTGTGAAACTTGTGATTATTGCATTGCGTAATTACTTTTTACCAATACCTTCAACCACTACCATTGAGGTTTTTAAAAATCATTTATGAGCGTTTTATGAGTAAAGTATGTTTTTTAAGAATTTTTTTTTCTTTCGTAAATAACGTGTAATATTTATTCTTTAGTGTTTAATGCTTTCTGTTTTAAGAATTTAAAATAACAATACATTTCACTCTCCAGTGTATGCATTAAACGTTTTTTATACTTTTAATATAAATATTTCAAATTATATATCACAATATTTGTTTTTTTGTTTTAGAAACTAATGTTAAAGTAAAGTGTTGAATGTAAATAATATCTATGACATCAATGTTTCAAATGTGTCATTCACATTTATTAATTTAATGATATTCGTAGTTTATTTTTAAATATTGCTGTCTTATTTAAAAGAATTTTTTTATAATTAAACCAGAAATTGTTAGATTGGGTTTCTACAATATTTCTCTGTAAATATAAATCCTTTAACCTAGGGTTGTTTCAAACAGTCTTTCAACATTACATGCATGAAATCAACGCAAACCAGATCGTGTGTAAAGGAACAATTTGTAAAAGTCAGAAGTGTTTGCAATTTTAAAATATCTTTCTCGAATCACATGTGATTGATGATAAATATCTGAAATTCTCTGAAATGGCGCTGGATTTACTTTTAACTTATGCGACTTTTAACACGTGTGAATTTACATTCAGTCGTAGTACAAAAACAGGATGAGATATGTTGAAAATTCAACGAAGCAAGTCAATAATAATATAGTTTTAATTTTCAAAATGGAAACCACAGTTTTCAAATGATTAATTTCATGGATTTTATTTCATTTTATACTACTGTTAAATGTGCTCAAAATGCTGACATGCATCAAAAATCTTTTACTATCTTTAACTTAGTCTACGTTTAGTTTCCAGATGCTATCAACTCAATCTATTCTATATTAACTTTTGTGGTTATTGTATAAGTTTGCATAAATCAATACAAAGTATAAAAACAATACATATAAAATGAGAAATATCTGTCAGTCGTTTCAATAATATTTATAAAAGCTACATGTTTTAAGTTTAGTATGGTTATCCTTTTCCTAAATTCCTTGTATCCATCAATCATTGCTGGATTGTGAATAGTTAGCTACTTTTCACTTTCCGCAGGGAAATCATACATTTGTCTTCTTTGATTTTAAATGACGACTATCCGGGCAATAACGTAGATAATTAGGTTGGGACATTTACATTTGTAAGCGGATGAAATTTTAACATGTTTATGATGATGTTCAAATTCCTTGCCTAAATTAAAGTTGATATTTTAAATAATTTTAATTTTCTAGAGAGAATATGTAATTATCAATATTCTTATTGACATGACACTGGAGTTTTGGTGATAATTTTGTTTTAATTGAATGATGATTTAACTCAAAAGAATTTAAGGAAGTTTTTAAGCTCTGATATTTCATTGATGTGCTTGATAGTTTGGTCATATTGTCCAAATTTAGATTCAAATTAACTTATAATGATAAACTGATGGCTTCAACGTTGATATTAGTTGTTTATGATGTCCATGTCGAAAGCAGTGATATCTAGGATTTTTAGCTAGACAAAATAACTAATGTAATTTATTTTCATTAAGTTACATTATAATAGTAATTATAATATTTTCTTTTATTGTACTGTGATCTCTTGGTGGTTCTGCTACGCGCTAATCATTTTACTACTTACGCAATAATAATTATGATTTGGCCACTTTCTGATTTCCAGATACTGATTCATGTTTATTTACAGTGAAAAAAATATAATGTTTATTAAAAATTAAATAAAAATAACAAAAATTAAATTTAATGTAAAAATGATAATTCCAAACTATATTGCGATACTGTTTTGGATTTATCAGTGATTTGGGAATGCAAGGAATATTGTATCATATTTCCAATTTCATATTTTAATGTGTGCATTCTAGGGGGCTGAAATATTTTTATTCCGCCGCATAAAACAGTCGAGAAATCCAGTTAAATCAAATGAAATCCTATATTGAAATTTAGATAAATATTTATTAGTAAATCTCTATTATAGAAGTTACCCAGGAGTTGCGTGCAATAAATGAATTAATTGGCTGTGTTTGTTTGAAGCACGAAGTATTTTCAAATATTTTAAGAGATTTTAATTGTATATTTTTGTCAATAAATTATAATTTGATTTTAATTTTCACTCGTTTTGTACTGAAACAAAAGAAAAGTTGTTTAGTATTATTATTAGTATTATTATTCCAATTAAAAAACTCGTATAAGTTTCATAATTTTTTAGTCTAGATATTGTGACGAATATCAACAATATTATTGTTGTATTATGTTTTATTAAATAATTAAGTTTTAATGGAAATTCGTAACACCAATGAATATAAAGCTCGCGTTTATACAATGATTTTCCTTCTAGATGGAGATATTCGCTCAAGTCCGTCAGATGAATTTGTAGATGTATCTGGTCCATTCAAAATTGAGCAATTGCAACAATATCGTTTGGGTAAAATTTTAAATATTTAATAATTTAGTATAAAGCTTTTAAAAATATACTTTCAAATTTATTTCACGATTTTAGTATTTTTGTGAAAAATTTTTCACAATTTTGGATTGTGAAACAATTTACATTCAGAGTTCAACTTGTCAGAAAGTCAATTTTTAAAAAAGTATTTTGTAGAATTTATTCAAGAATTTTATCTTTTTAAATATAAAAATATTATATATTGTCAGAGAATACTTTTTTCTGTAAACTAAAATAAACTATTGAGTTTAATCAAACTATTAAATATTTATTTATGAAGAATTGTTTGTAGGAATTGCTGAAATATTCAATTTGAACGAGTAGCCTTCAGAGAACTTGCTAATATTCATATTTGCTATAAAGCGCTAAAACGATAATGACAAACAGAATATTTATTATTAATATAATATTTACTATTAAAAGAATTATTATAAAAGTTGGTAAACATTCAATAAATGCTATAGTTTGTAGGCATAATTAAAATCTCCATGATTCCAGTGCTTTTTCTGCTCAAGTTGCTCCTGAAAGTTAAGAAAATCAATTTCACATAAATTTTGATTCGGAATTTTCTATTATCAAAATTAATAATGATTTTTATTTTATGATTAGAAATGTTTTCAATGTTTTTAAACTGTTTCTGTATGGAAAACTAATTTTATTCAATTTATGTATAAATTTAGAATAAATTTCAAAATTAGCTTTCTAAATTAACCAAGGACTAAAATTTAATAAAATTGTTTTTTGTATTTTATAATAATAGTTATAATATTTCTTTCTATATATTAGCATATTGTGACAAGTCTAAAAAAGTAGTTGAGGCAGATACAATATATTTTTTTAAAGAATTTTTCATGTCTTTCCTGAATGGATCAGTGTAACGAAGTTAAAATCAGATCATAAATGTTATTAGTGTAAACATTATAAAATTGTATTGAATTTGCTGACGACATTTCGGATTGGATTCTGAATTGATTTGTGCATAAAGATTTGGTTCAATATTCAACAGATTCATTTCGGTTATTCTTTTCATGGTTTGGCTAAGTATAATAACTGATACGAATTCGGCTCTACTGATTGAATTTTGCATTGGAAGTTTTTTTATAGACACGTTGTAAATTTTAAATTTTTTAAATTATATTTAATAATAAAAATTAAACAAATTTTACTTTTAAGTTATATCTATATTTATAAATTATATGTAAATCATAATATTTATGAAATGGAGACCAGCACAAGGAGCATAAATGTTTCTTAATATTTTACACTGTATCTAACGTAGCATTTATAATTTATTACAAATTTACTGTATATAATAGCCAGAAGTTAAATTTAAGACAAATCAACTTCTTAAAGATAAGGTGAAATTTCTGGGACATATAACCAATAAAAGTGAAATAAAAACGAATGAAAGAAAAATTAAAGCAGTAAAAATACTGAAGTATGATAAAAAAGTTGAGGAGTTATTATAGGAAGTTTATCAAAACATTAAAAAAATTTCGAAAAGTTACTTGGGAGCAAAGAAAAATTTTTTATTTTTGGAAGGGCTAATGTGGAAGTGCATTTATGAAATTTAAAGATAAACTAATTAAAGCACCAATATTAAATTTTCCTGATTTCTCAAAACGTTAATATTGAATACAGATACTATCTTCGATGCTGTTGGTACAGTTTTATCACAGAAATAAACAGTTCTGGAAAGGAAATAGAATTACAATTTAGAAAAGAAGAAAAACAATGTAATGCAGATGCATTGTCAAGAAGTGAATGTTAGACGTGTGTTGAGCCCCAAACCTGTCATGTGTATCTAAAAACCGGTAAACAGAAAACAAATGTTTTGGCAACAATGTCAGAAAACTCGGAACAAGAATGGTAAATGAATTTAGAAGAAATTAAAGAAATCATAACAGCGTTAAACAAATAGATATAAAGGACGAGTAATATTGACTAAAACAATAGAATATGGATTACGGATGAAAAAGAATTGAATTCATTGAACAAAAAATACGATAAGAAATTGTGCCATGCTGGACTGATGAAAATTGAGAAATACGTATCGAATAATTTTCATGTGGCAACACTAATTTATCCAGTCGGAAAATGAACTCAGAGGCATTTTGCAATTGACCTCCCTTATTAGAATGAGTTAACAATTGAATTGAAAAACCTTTAAAATAAAGCTTTTATAATCATCATTTAATATTTTATAATTAAATCCATCTAAAATATTATGCTACACTATTGGAAACTTACAAATTTACAATTCAAAATTTAATTTTGATTAATTTTAGATAAAATGTCAATTGTATTGTTTTTAGTAAAAAAATAATTTCAAAACTATTTCTTATGTTTTCGTCATTATTGAAATATATATTTTTAATTAAAGAAGATAATTAGTTATAAATGTATTTTATTTCTTATTCAACTATTAATTTTGAATGTCATTTTGTACTTTTTTTTCAATTAAACTTCTCGATTTAGTAATGGCTCATTGAACCTTTGATTTTCCTTTGAATAATTATTTCTAAACCATGTCTGAAGAAACAATTGATGACTTGAATGTAGAATTAATACATATGATGCAATTTATCCTGAAAATTTCTATCTAGTCACATGCAGTTTCTTCGAATACTGGGTAATATAGTATGTAAGAGATTCATTCGTCATTATCATGGGAAAAAGAGAAATTTTCATTTAATAAAAATATTTAGGTGAATCCGATTATTTTCATCCACTCAGGTCTATTTCTTTTTAAGTTTCTGTCAAATGATGAAAATACAGCTTCGTGTGCTTCAATGTCTACATCTCTTATTCGTGTGTTTGTTTGAAATTATTTGTTATACCTCAATTTGTGACTCAATTTTAATCGTATCAAGGCACAAGTTCAACAAGATTTCCTGAATTTTTTTTAATTATCAATATTCCTACATCTGTCAAAAATGTTTTTTCTTCGCATTAATTATCGATCGTATTGGTGGATTGCTTTTCTCTAAATTTTTATTCGTTGTTGTTATTATTATTATTATTATTATTATTATTATTATTATTATTATTATTATTATTATTATTATTATTATTATTATTATTATTATTATTATTATTATTATTAAATCAATACAATTGTTTAAACCCTTTATTATCATTTATTTTAAAACTCTAGATTTTTTTTAATTTAACATGAATTTTCGATACTGTTTTTCAATTGTTTGTTTACCAATCTTAATATATTAACTTAAATCAAAACCGAAAAAGTGTTTTTTTATTTGAATATAATTTTATTGGATAATTCTCTAAATTTCTAAACTAACAGAGAATGAATGAATGGATGGGTTCTGTTTTTAGATTAAATTACAGTAATAAGACATTTTGTGTTGGAAAGATTTCCTAAGTTATGATTTTTAAAACTCAAGATTTGATGATAATTGTGCAAATATTGACAGATTTGTTTGTGCTGCTGAGGAGAGTTGATTACACATCGTTGAGAAAAAAAGCGTAAATATGATATAGATACATTGAAATTTTATTATCGAAATATTTTTGAATTATCTTCACCTTATTGGACATTAGTCTCAGAGACACAGCAGACTCATGTAATTATTATTAGTTATATTTAATTCTCATTAGCAGTATGATTATAAATTAAATAATACAATAATGTTTAAGTCTACTGCAAATTAATATTAATCAGAAATTTAATTATTCTTCACACTTTTTTGGTATCTCTATTTAAAAAATCAAATTTTAAGTAAATACATGTTTTAGTAAAATCATTTATATTTTCAATAAAAATTCAATTAATTTTTACATTTAATTAACAACATTTTTAAATTTCAAGATTTCTCTTCTTTCTTTTGATATTTTAGGAGCATTACCAAGAAAAGCAGAATAAAAAATAAGTTATAAGAGTAGAACATAATTTAGATTTCAGCACTATCCCTTATTCGAAACTCACAAATTCATATAAGTTTGTCTTGCTATATTAATTATTATTATTATTAATTTGTATCGCGAATATTTTACATTAAATTATTTAAGTAAAATTTTTTACGAAAATTATAATCGACTTAGTGTTTATAAATGTTATATGATTTAGATTTTACTCAAATTGGCTATTAAAAACTTTTATTTTAAATTCTATATTTAATAATATAAAATATTTTGAAAATTTTAAAGTTGTAAAAACAATAAACAAAATATTTTGAAGCGCTTTCCAGATGTTCTCTAATGTATTTCAAATAAATAATTAGGCTATTCTATGATTTAAATTTCGATGCAAATTATTAAATAATCAAAAAAAAAACTTATTTTATTTATAAAACATAATTACATATTTTCTCTGAGGTGCAGATATTTATTTCTTAACCGGTTTTGTGTTTGCCTGAAATGAGGCAGATGATATTATCAATTCATGATTATATAATATTTTTGATCAGCTAAATAAATTCTGGATGAAATGAAACATATTTTTGCGATTTTCAGGAAAAACAATCTTATGTTTCTATTAATGTTATTTTTTGCATTATTTTTTTAATTTGTTTTTGGGATTTATATTTATTAACGGGTGAAATTTTTAATAATTTTAGAAGAGCTCAGACCGTGTGAACAATCAATGGGTAAACTCAACTCTAGTTCTACAGACATCAATCTGCTAGATACATATCCATTATTGAAGAATTATTATCCTTCGGTAAATTTTCATTACACTATTTTACTGTAGGAATTTTATATTAATTCACCCATTTTTATAATAATAATAATAATAATAATAATAATAATAATAATAATAATAATAATAATAATAATAATATTATTATTATTATTATTATTATTATTATTATTATTATTATTATTATTATTATTATTATAAATAAATGATAAAATAAATAATAAATGTAGTTCTAAATAAATTTTGATCAATTACAATCACAGTTTACAAGTTTCATGACATTAATCATTCTTTAAAATTTAGTTATTTTCTTGCTCTCCTTATGCTTTTGATAAATTTAACAGCTTATAAAAAACACAAGCATTTAAAATATAACAAATCAAAAACTGTATAATGGCTATTGAACATCAGGTGCCCAGCATGCCCGACAACTAGGCTCATTCTTATAACAACATGCCTTATTTTAGAGGTGTTGGCATGAAAAATCTTTTTCTAAATTCTATCTCATGTTTTGTAGAAGACTCTGTGATGTTCATAGGTTTATGTAAGCCTTTGATGACACACTCTATCGTTTTAGCTTTTTTAAATTTAAAGCCTTTAAAATTTCAATTTTAAGTTTATGATATAATTATTTCGTTTCTCCCAAAGTCTAAGAAAACACAACTAAAGTTTCAATTGGCGGAATTTGGCACAATTTTTAATTTTTGCTGCTTAAATTGCTTTACCGTCATAAAAAATTATGTAAAATCATAAATGATGTAAATTGAAATATTAAATTGACCAAAATTTATGGTATCCGGACTTTTGATCCCTGTCGATTCATCCAGTGAATTTTTCATTCAAAATAATAATATATTTGAAAAATTGCTAAAAATGTAATTATTTTATGATTAAAACTATTAACGTTTTCATAGGAAATAACACTGAAATTAGGCGAATTATTTGTATTATTTTCAATTAAAGTATATATAATAATAATAGTTTATCAAATGTTAATTGTGCGGAAAATGCGCAATTGCATGAAGATACACCAGCACATTCGCTCTTCCGTATCCAGCAACAACACGTCTAATTCTGTCCATCAAGTCATGATATTTTTTGACACCATTTTCCTGGATTCCAGTAGCTCCTTGGAGAAAATTAATTTTTATTTAAAATAAAACAGATAATTCGCCTAGTGATAATTTAATATAATCAATTAGAGTTAACCCCTTGATAGTCTAAGAAAAACCATATAATATATTCATATGATATACATATCGTATTATATATACATACGCACATTATATATAGTATATAATACAAGAAATACTATATTATAATATATTATAATATAGCATTATAATTTTACCCAAGTTTATAATATTTATATTATTTATAAAAATGACTGATACTTTTTCAAAACTTTAAAAAAAATTTTAGAAAAGACTTATTTGTTAATATATTATGTAAATAAACGGATTTAATGAAAAACAATACCAGTTTGTGGTTTTTTTTTGTTTAAAATATGCTAGCCTTTGGTAAGCATGCTCATCGACGTACAATGTATGCTCCGCAAAACGTGTGACTGCACATAATTTTTATTGAATTTAATTTGACATAATAATTTTATTCTGTAAAATTCAATTACTGATCTCTCTTTTACTTATCTCTTTTTACTAAACTGCTAAACAAATCAACCATTTCAGAAGATTTAGACCGATCTATTGTATTAATTCATGAATTTGATAATCACTTTAGTTTTGTCAAAAATCATTTTACAATTATTTTAAAATAAACTAAAATATTTCTGGTCATTAATCAATTGGTATCGTAAATTGATCTCTTCATCTTAAGTGCTTAAAAGGGTATGCAAAAGATTTGTGTTGAAAATGTAAAAATGTTTATGTTGGGTGTAGAATTTGTGCTTTCGGGAAAATAAAGTTAATTATTATTCATCCATTTAGGAATATGAAATAATACTGAGTGCTTTTGTGTGATGAAAATATCGTGGACTTAATATTTTTCCATAAAATTGAAATTGTAATATTTGAATGATCGAATTATATTATACGTTTTATTAATATATTTGAAATAAAAATAATAAATTAATATTTTGTAAATAAATTTTTATATTCAAATGTCATTTCAGGATTTTTAATCTGAAATTATTTACCGACAAAAATTAAATTAGTAAAATATTTGATCTTCTTGTTGACATTTGAACTGATTTTATTCATGACATGAAATTTTTAATATATATTATAAAAAAATTATTTCTTTAATATTAAATTAAATCAAAATAATATTTTCAGTGATATCATTTAATTTCACACAGAAATATACTAAATAGAAATATTATTTTTATTATTGTTCTTTCTTTATTTGTGGTTTTAGTTCAATTAGGTTTTCAATTTGTTTATTACATTTATATTTATTCAAAAATTCTATAGTTATTAGAAAAATGTTTTATGGTGTTAAATTTTTACAATAGAAAATATTTTATTTTAATTTTAGTTATTATTTATGTCAATTTTATAAAATAAATTTTAATATGTAATCTAAAAAGAAATTAAGATAAAGAAAATGTAGAATGGGAATAGTAAGAAAATGGTGAGAAAATAAGATTTTAATTGATATTTTTTAAAGGATGAATTTATTGTAAGGAGTCTGTTAAGTGATCCCATAGTATCTTGGTGGTTATTCTTACTGATAAATAGAATATTTTAGACGAATAATTTAAAAGTATTAAAAAAACAGTAAAATTTTAGCTTCTTTTTTAGCATACTATTTTTTTTTGAATGTTGGATAAATATATTAAAATGAATGAATTTGGATTTACTTGCATTAACTTTCTATAAATCTAGTGTTTTTGATTCGATAATATTTCATTAAATTTTTTTCGAATTGATTACAAAAATTTTATTTAACTCTGTTTTATTTTTTCAAAAGGAATAAACAACTAGAGTTCAAAAGAAAATAGGATTTCAGTAAGATTAATTTCAAATTAAGTTCAGAATTCTAATACAATTTTCTGTGATTCCGTTGAGACATTAAAAAAGTTTATTTAATTTCAATGAAACTTATTCTTAATTCAAGTCGTTGAGGAGTCCAGAATCAAAAATTGTAAAATAAAGTTAAATTTTAATCAACATTTACAAATTCTTACATGATTATTTCAATTTTAAAAATGATAAAAACATGTACCATTGTTGAAAAGACCATCTTAATCCGACCCTTTAAAATATTAAGTAATCATTGTAACTCAAGTAGGCATCTTTATTAATTATATTTTAAATGGATAAATATAGACATCGTGGAACGATATTTTCAATAAAAAGCTAAAATACTTTCACAATATTACCACTTTATTTTAAAGTTAAGTTTTCTATAAAGGTTATAATCAAAGAATTGAAAAGATATTTACCAAATGATGTCTTCATTGAAACAAACTAATTAAAGCTTTTTAAATAAAAGAGATTGATGAATTTGTTATTGAAAACAAAAGTTTCGATCTTTTTTAAGTGTTAGAAGATTGAATTTTATTAATTTAATTGTTTAAAATAAAGTTGAGCAACTAGCAATTGAGCTGAATCTCGCATTATCTCATACTTTTCTACTTTCTTTTAAATTATTCCAATTTCAGTTGGCATTGTTCTATAAATTAAACTTAAGTAAAATCACATGGACAATTTTGAAATCAACCAATTTCTAGAAATCACGTAACATCGTGCTCTCAGACTGTCGTAGAACATTGTGAAAGTTATATAATTCATTAATAAACAATTCTCGGGTAAACTTCCTTATGTGAAATACAATATTGCAAATGACTTAATTCTATAAATCAGTAACGAAAAATAGGTTTTGAAAATCATCATTTTTCGAAAAAATACCTATCAAAGGAGATCCCGGCTTGAATTAAGGGGCACGCAACAAACATGTTTCATCAATTAAAAATTTATTCTTTGATTTAGATTATAATTTCATTTCATTTAAATGGAATGAAATATAAAAACTAATTAAAATTTCATTGATAAACAATGATTCTATGATTATTTTTTATTTCAAGTGTGGAAAATTAATATGAATTTTAAATGAAATATCTTCTAGTTGAAAAACGTTTTAATAACCCATTGGTAGCCTGCTGAACGGTTAGAAATCTTTCTTTAGATCTATGCCACTTCTCAGGTTGGTTTGAATTTAAATTAGCTGTTAGTACACCAAAGCACAATAATGTCCTAAATCACAATAATATAAATATATGATCACTAATAAATATATCTAACAATCAGTCTTGCCGGTAAACTCCTTACATCGATGTTAGTATTGAAAGGACTAGAGAATCCACCAAAATTCCCATATCAACAAATATAAAAAGTTTTTCATCTTAGTTTGGCATTATGGATAAAGATATTATCAAGACATGGATATATAATTCAAAGAAGTCAGTGTTAATTATGGATAACTATGGGTCTCGTAAATATGCTGATGTTTTGGCATTGTTGAGGTATTTTATTCTTCTTTGCATCACTTCTTATCTTCAACCGCTTGATGTGGTGATAAATTCAATTTTTATGGCAAAAATGAAAAGGAAATTGTAACAGTGGTTTATGAAAGGAGAGAAATATATGTACTAAGCGTGTATATAATCAAAGGTATACGTGGGTAAGCATTTTCTCGTTTGATTCTGAATCTTTTCGATTCTTATGTATATCTCAAAATTGTATAAATTTGTATGGAAAGTTCCTTAATGCCATACTAAAAGTAGTCTTATGCTCGTCTAATGCGGCGAACTTGGATTTAATTGACAATAATGATGATGTGGATGTTGATTCTATATAAATTTTCGGAGCTAATAAATATTTGTTTTACTTTCAATTTTAGAAATGTAGACCCGGTATTTCTTAAAATTAATACTAATTAATTTAATTCATTATTTGAATAAGATAAATCCTAATGAAGGGATATTACTTAATAGTTTAAATGTTTCGGATGTCAGCAGTAGTTAATAAAGGTCTGATCGGGAAAATGATCATAAAATAATATTAACCAATCCCCTCCAACATTAACATGTAAGATATATTTATTCCGAGGCTGCTGACCCGAGAAACATTTTGATATATTTGACTTTAGAAACCCATATAATTTTCAATGGGAAATTAAAAGAAATAAACGACGAAAATCCATCAATATTAACATAATTCTTTTTCGTTTGTTTTCGAATTTTGAATTGTAAATGTGCATAATGGAAAATTTTCATAACGATTAAATTATTTTGAAAGAAAAATTGTAAAATTTCATTGAATAGAGAACTAATTTAAATTAAATGTCGGATTTATACTTGAATAATTAAACAAATTAAATCTTTTCGCTGAATAGTTCAAAATTGATTCAAGTTTTCTACAAACGAATGAGATTTATTTCTAATTTTCAAGAGCTTTTCATCCTTCCTTGTTTTTTCACCTATTTCCTTTAATACTGAATCAAAAAAATAAAATAATTTTGGCCAATGAAAATAATAAAAGATTTAGATAAATGATTAATTTTTTTATATTGTTTTAATCATTATTTTCAATGGAACAAACCGTTCGTCTGATTTTTAATGGTTTATTGACAATTAATAAGTAGTTAAGCAGTTTACAAAATGTGTGACAGGTGAAATTTTATGTGCTAATATTGTAAAATTCAAACTTTCCCGTAAATATCCCATATTTGAGACTTTCTACTTTCTACGACAATCATTTTAGATAATAGATATAAATTTGAACATTGATCCATAATAAGTTGGCTTGAAACTTCATTTGTTTATCTATTTCACACGACTTCACTTATTCTCGTTTCTTTTGTCGGTCTTTTTCGTAAAATTTGTTAATTCTGATTTTATCAATCTACAGAGTTGACAAATTCATACAATGTGCACTCTGCTTCACAATAAATGATTAGTTGGTAAAAAAAATATTAATATAATACAAAGATGTTTATTTCGTATAAGTAATACTAAATTTTTAATAAATATTTTGACGGACAGTTTGCATCATCTATTCTGTTTTTTAGAAATATAAATAAGATTTATTGACAAAGTTTTTTATTATAATATGATTTTCTAATGAAACTAGTCATTTTATAATTAAATTAATCAAAATATTTACTGGATTTCGGTTAATCAAAAAAACGAACATTCTCTGTTTCTCTTTTTAGGATCGGATCGATATCTAATTAAAAATTAAATAAGTTAACATTTTCAGGATTCTTTTCTTGTTTGTTTTTCTCAAGATTAGTCGCAGAAATTTCTGTTAAATTAACTTTATAAATTTGACAACGTCATCTTGAAAAGGTAATATTTCCTTGTGATATTTTATGATTTTTCTTTCCCTGACTTTCTGTCTATCCTATGTCATATGTGGTATTTATTTTATCATGGGCTGTTCATTTTATTCACTTTTATTCACTTTTATTCAATCAATAAAAAAATGTTTTCATTAAAAAAAAACGTCTCAAACATTTCTATAAAATGCTGATTTTTCTTCTCGTTTGATGCCGTATTTAATAGAATGCGCTTCGTATGAAAAAAGAGATATGAAATGTAAAATATATATTTTATTGTATTTTCACTATTCTTCGGCTCAAGTTTGATTTCCTAAATCGAAATTGAGATATGATGTCATCCGGAATTCACATTTTGCAGCCCCCTTTCTCGCTATTTTACATTATGTCATTAGAAAGCGGTTTGCACCCGCCTCTTTGCCATCTTTGAATTATTATATTTTTAATTAATTTTAATTATATTTTTTATTAAATATTCACAAATTTCAATTAATTTCTATTTATTCTGATTATTTCAATTTTATATCGAACGTTTGTAAAATTTTTGTAAAAAGTGAATAATTTTCTTTTGAATTGACAATTTTCTCTTTCTGTCATTAATTAAGATTTCTCGTTTCCGGTCGTCAAGATGCTAATGTTAGTCAGTAATTTATTTCAATGTCACACAATGGTAATGAAGATGAGGACGTTCAGTTTTATATCAACATTACTTTTTACACTGAAACATAATTAGTTATTGAATAGAATACTTGAATAAAGACTTCAAATCAAAGAGTTAAATTAAGCTTATTAATGAAGTCGCATTTTTTCCAGTGTAAATCCTTTACACAGTGACAATTGCCTCGTTTTTAACGATTTTATGCTCCAGTTTAATTGACTACTTTGATGTTTAATGGTCTCAAATTTACATTGATTTCTACACTCTTCTGATGTCTGCAGACATTTGAGCAATCTTCCTGGTTTTCACTTATTTTAATTGGTCTGTAATTTGCGTTCTCAAATCCACTGCTGTACTGTGATAATTGTTTTTTAATTCTGCTTTTTCTTATCGTTAAAACACTTTTTATTGATTTTCTATAAAAAATATTTGTAGAATATTGATTCTAGTAATCCACAAGGAATATTCATTGAATAAATCGTTGTGAATCGACTAAAGCAGAAAACTGATACTGTAAACTCGAAATACTACGATAGGTAGAATTATTAACACTTTTCCCACAATTGCGATACTAATTGGATTTTATTAATATTTTAGAAATCGCTCTATTTTTACATCATGTTTTTATTAATTGAATTTGTTAATTTTCAGTACACCGAGGATCTGAAACAAAATCTGTCAGAATCGAAATTAAGACGAAACACGTGTTGTAATAACGTTATTCAGCCTATATCAGGTGTTAAAAGGCCAGCGCAAACTACTTCTAACAGTACAGGGAGTCCTCCAAACATAAGTGTCGATGGAAACTGTCACCAATGTCATAGGTTGAATTTCTAATTCTTGCTCTCTTTGTCTTAATCTGTTTTCTTTGAATAATTAGACCATGTATAAACTATATTCAAATTTAGTCCACCAACATTATCAAACGTGAAAATGCAAAATATTGAAATCGCTCCAACTCCCAGAAAAGCAGACATTTTACCAACTTATCGATTAAATTCATTCAAGAAAACTGAAGATTCTCCGTCCTCTTCTATTTTTTCCAATGGTAAAGATAGAGAAAGTTATGGGCAAGCACCTGATCTCTTAGCAGAGGAACCAACTGAAATGAAGCCATCATTATCCAATGATACAATGAGGACCATATCCCGTTTAACTAACGAATCTCCAATAATTGGTATATCTAATAATGGCAGTGGAAAAAATACACCTAGGCAGCCCGCAAAAAAGCGTTTAGAAGCACGGACACCAACATTCCTTTCTGATGATCAATTGGATACATTTTCCTCCATGAGTTCCCCTATTGATCATAAACTCAGTTCTTCTAGTAATAATATTTCAGCATTTCGAGTGGTACAAAAAAGTAATGAATATTTATTTATATATATCATAATTTTTTATAAGATTAAAATGCAAATTTGTATGTCGCAACTAGTGTCAAAATTCTACATATGAAATGCAATAGATTTGTACAAAACGTTGAGATTCGTTTCATTCAGTTTTAATTTGATAACTGAATTAATACTTGTTTTTTGTTCTTGGAAATTTCAGTTGAATCCTCTTGTAAATAATCGGTAATAAAGTGCATAATCGATTTTCCGTAGGAAATCGAAGTTGTAACGATTTTACAGATTCCTTAATGGAAATATACACGAAATACTATGAGTCTTTTCGTATTATAGAAAATAGTGAATGAAGGGATTTGATTGTCGTGTGGATCAGCTTGTAATCCTGGATGACCAAAGCAAAGGTAAACTCACTGGAAGAAATGTGAATTTATTCATTCCGATGGGTGATATAATGAAACGCATTATTGCATAAAATCAAATTCTGGATTTCTGAAAGCTGTATTTAACAACCTACCGGTATCTGGAGGCTCTACTTCATAATTTTCTTTCTGCTGTTACACTTTTGTCACATTTTCAAAACCAAAATGGTGTCATTAATCGATAATCCATTCGTAATGGCTGATATCTGTCGTTTTGCAAACGGATAAATTATTGAACTATTTTAAACAAATGATATTAACCAAAGGTTCTTAAACTGCGGTCCGTGAAGAAAAAAATTAAATTGTTGAATGTCTATTTAAAATAAAATAAAATGAATATTTCTGTGCTTATTATTCCACCAATGAGTCAGAATTTTATTTTGTGGTCCACAGATTTTAGATTGTTTAACGTGTGGTCCGTAACAAATAGTTGTATAAAATAAATATTTCATTTACGCTTTTTTACCTTATAAAATTTATCAGGCTTAGGCTTACACTTTCAACTCGTAACTTCTAACGCTTCCTATAATTCGTATTATCCTCATTGTATATTTATAAGTTTTCATATATAAATTATTTTATTATAATTTCGAGTGTTGACAACAACAGCTTTTCTTGGCTGAGTTTATTATTATGCAAGTTTACTCTACTACTTAAATAGCACTTTAATAGTGACGATAAGGTAGGTAAAAATTATGCTTACAGTGAATACTTATTATATGAATTTTGGCTAAATTGAAATAAAATAGTTGAAACAGTATACAAACATCTGGTAATTAATTAACTGAGACATAACCAAGGGTATCCTTCATTAGCTTGACAAAAATAGTTCAAAATTGGTTCTAAGGGTTGCAATTTATATGTTTAAACTTTCATACTATTGTTTGTTACTCAATTTCAGTGAATTTATTCGAATTCACATTTAAGGGAAATTCATACGACAAAAAAGCTTTTATATAAAATAATAATCTTCATAGAACTTTTAACAATGTGCAAATTTAACACAAAAGAAAATGATATTGCATGACCTTGAAATTTTTTTAGATGAGTCATTGTCTTTGTTCTAATTGACCTAGAAAAATTTTTGGACTTTTAGACTTAGAAAAAAATTTTTTACCCCCGGGGGGTATGCGGTCCAGCGGTGGCATAACCATCTACTTGATTTTATTATAAATGTTATTTAATAAAGAGCCATTTTTTCTTGGTATTAAGTGATGTAGTGGGCCACATGGCTGTTCTAATGAGCGTTACTGCATGTTGTCACGTGTAAATATAACGCATTGATATTAGCAACAAATAAAATAATCAATATTTTTAGTAAAAATGATCAGTATTTTTTAATGTTTTTGATCATTATTTAATGTCATTTAATCAGTTAAAAATTATAAATGATTAGTATTAAAATGGAATTTGATCAAATTTGCTTGTCATTCTAATAAATTGCTGATCATTAGAATAAAATACTGATAGTTTGAATTAAAATACTGATCAATAAAACATAAGCCATTGATATTTTCAACTGCAAAATTTTATTCATAAAACATTATTTCTATTAGTTTGGACACCACCTGTAATCATCTAAAATAAATATGTCTCATTTATGTCAATGTAGATCTTCACAAAATTAGTCATAATATCTTCACATGTTAAAACGTCTTTTGGCTTTGAAATATTGTTATTGAAAACGAATTAATCATGACCTTTCGAAAAGACAACTAAACTTTCTGTTGGATTTCATTTGTAACAATGGTACTTTTACCGGACTCATCAGCCCCTGGATAAAAGTTAGTCATGATGAAAGCTTCAAAAATATGCGAGTCAGTTTGATCAATAATTTAATCTACCAAATGTAGGATATATTCACAGTGAAAATTTCTACGTATAAATATTTTCCGGATGCTTCGTTGTTGACACACAGCTTTGTTAATGCATACTGCTCATGAAACAAATGTGCCTTGAAAACAGTTCCGCAACCACCTTGGACGATTTTATCATCCATAACAACTGATTCATCTCTAATTCTGCAAATGTCCTCATTTTCAATCACTCCATAGATTGTTGTATTCATTAAATTAAGAGAAAATAAGTCAATTTTTATCCAGTTAAATTTAATTGTAAAATAATTCCAATTACAAATCATCAAAAAAAAATCAACAACAATTCAAAGCCATTTTTAAATTCACAATTCTCCCAAAAAACTAAACAGCACTACCTCGAATAAACAGCATTTCCAAAAAAAGTAAATGTTACATAAAAAATAAAAATGAACTTTTATTTCAAGATTCAATACTTTGAATATACAAATGTTTTTTATATGCTGAAACCGTTATCAAATATTGTAGGCAGTCAGTTAAACTTATTCTCATATAGATTTAGTCACTGAAATCTCAAAGTTTTTACTATTGTGTCGAATAAAATTCCATAAATTAAATCAAATAATTAATGATTTAATTTAAACTTAAAAATACTCTTTTTGTCTAAGAATTTTTTAAACATCCACAATTTTTGTTAATGTATTTAAAAAAAAGTAAAAACAAATATAGGAATTTTTAATTGAGATTTTTTTTTAAATAACGAAATTTTTATTTTCATTATTGTTCCCTTGGTGGCCCAGAAAAGTCGAGATATATAGTTAATTTATATTTATTTATACTTTTAAATCATTAATTAGCTAATTTATTTTAAGGAATTATCTCTAACTTTTTACTTTTTATTGATTCCGACTGTAAAATTAAAAAATTATAATTCCATATTTGTTTGTTTTAGACAGAATTGTTTAATATGATGTTAAAATAAAAAACAAAAATAATTTTGGATAAAAATTAAATTTGAATTAATATTAATGAAGATATTCTAAGTTAATCCCTTATGGAGTTTTTATAGGAAATTAATACTGACAACCCTCGTGATAATTTGAGTATTCTCGAATTTATCGCCCTTAGCAAACTTTTATATAATGTATTTTAATCTTACGAGATATAAATTTCTTGAGTTATATATAACGTATATAATTATCAATTATTTATTTTAACCTTTCGTTTTAATGTGTTGGATCAGACTATTTTTCGCAATTTTATTTTGTTTTACGGACCTTGTAATTGATGTTATTTTATTGTTATTTTTGAAAAAATAATTTATGAAGTAGAATGTAAAAATATGTCTAATTTTTCAATCTTTATTTGATTTATTTTTATTTATTATTTTACTACTTATCGGGCGCACTAAATACTTTACTGTTTAGTATGTAAATGTTGTCTGAATAACGTAAATCTATTTGACTCAATTAAAATAACTCATTGACCTAACTGAGTAATAACTTCTTTAATTTTATTTTCTTTTTTCGTTATTTTGTGCCGATTTTAGACTCCAATATGTACCATATGTTATTATTTAGAGGCTAAACTGGTGTAAAAATACTATTATGGGTAAACTAGAATTTAACAAGTTTTATCAAAGGTTTTTATTATATATTGAAATATTCATTTCCATATTGGATTTTATCCTTTGAAAAATAGAAAGTAAATTTCTAAATACTTGAAACTTCTTACTCTTTTACTTAATTATTTACTGCATTAAAATATTTTTTAAAGTGATTACATAATAAACAATAAATACCATAAATATTTTGTTTTTTCTATATAAGAAATTTAATTTTTCAAGTTTTTTTTTCGAAAAATGATAATTCTATTGTACTTGATTTCAATATTAAGTTTAATCAGATCAACAGTAAGATCTTTTCACGTGAGTGCTGATTTGTAAATATTGTAAATATCACTGATTATGGCGTTGCAGTTATTAATGTTTTAAATATTTTTTGTCTTATTATTATAGTTTATAGTCAACTTTAAGAATAACTTTAAGATCTTGTTTAAATGATCTTAATTTTTTCAATTGGACTAAAATCACGACATTAAAATTACATATTTTTTAAATATAGATGAAAAAATATTTTTAAACCTTAAAACAAATCTAGCTAAAACCAATATTGTTATAAATTTTAGTTTTTGTTTTAGTATCTTGATATCTACTTAATTATAGCCAGGCGAATGTTTGCGGAACCAAAAGCGCATTTCTATGTAATTCTAAAATTTTAAAATAAATCATTTTTAGGCAAAAATTTGTTCTAGATAATATTGTTATGAAACAATAATAAATTTAGTTCATTTGTTATATTAAAATATAATTCACTTAGAGAGTCTCATGAATTCCGATATTAAACAAGAATCAAAAACCCGCGAAGAACCAATTGAAATGGAACTGGATACAATATTTCCTAGCAATATCAATGATACCAAAGATGATGAATTTCAATATGGCAGTTGCCGTCGTGAAGGGCTTCTTTTATCTGAAGCAAATGTAAATGAAATTAAAGACCCAGGTAATGGAAAAACTTCAGAATTAGGGTTATCCAGAGGATCTCAAATATATAAAAAGATGAGTGACATCGATCCTTTAACTACTCCTTCTCCTTTGGATTATCTTTTAATGGCCATATCGAGGTAATTTGTAAATGGAGTAATCGATCTACATAACAATGATTAAACTGACAGACAAACTCCTGGATTTTCGACACCAGGAGATCAAATGCCGGTGTCAGGAACTACTACGAGTGATACAAATCTTAATATTGGATCGCCGATTTTTTGCGGTCAGAAAACTCCTCTTAATCCTAATTTTCCAGATAACTGCTTTAATAACGCTTCAAGATTTTCTTTATCTACGTCTTCGACCGTTAGTTGTAGATTCACTCCTGAGCAAGCATCTGTTATGCTAAATGCTCTGCGCAATTCTCCTTTGGGCAATAGTGTACGTTTATTATTATTATTATTATTATTATTATTATTATTATTATTATTATTATTATTATTATTATTATTATTATTATTATTATTATTATTATTATTATTATTATTATTATTATTATTATTAGTATTATTATTATTATTAACAACATAATATCAAACACTTAATATACAACAACAACATTCAAATATTTAAATACATTCAAAATCTCTTTAGGCTGAGCACTTTGAACATTGATTGTAGGATTTAAAGATCTTATCAACAACTCATCACAAGCTATTCTTTTCCAATAATTACTCAGATTTTTCGCTATTAAAATCAAACATACCTCTTTTCTTACCAGTACATTTCCTAAAATTATCACTAATATGTTTCAATCCATTAATTCGACAATGCTCAAAGTGCAAAGATAACGGGCAGTCTCTTCAATGTATGTGGCATTACATGTAAATTGATAAACGAGTTCAGAACATAAGCCAACTGAATTTGGAGATTTATTAGTGAACATGCTACTAACTTTGGAGGATGTCAAAACAATCTCAAACAGTGTTTTGTCTACATGTTTGAGGATATCATGCTTTAATTCTCTGAAACCCTCGGAATAAGGCAATATCAAATCATATTACAGCTCCATGTTATTAGATCTAATTTTTACACCTTCCGATCTTGACAACGTACAATAGAAACATTACTTCCAGACAAACTAGTACAAAGATCTGAGAATTCGACACACATTTAATAATAATGATTAATAATCTTTTTATTTTTATTATTATTTTTTTAATTTTTTAATATATAGTAATTTATTTTACAGAATCCAGAAATAATAGACATGCTCTATAGTATGATGCAACAGTATGGCATTAATCACCCATGCAACAGTGATGGTGCTAATTGTGAACACACATATCGTTAGTTTTATTTTTCTTACAAATTATTAAATAATTTTCTCAAAAACCCTCCTGTGTTATTATACATTAATATAATAAACAACATGTTTAATAGTGAATTTTATTATCCACCCGTTTCCATTATGATGTAAAATTTTCTAAGTTTTACTGAATATCTGTAATTTTATGATATATTTGTTATGCCAAATTTCTCACGTAAAATTCGCACGATTTTTCCCACTGGGTTTCAATTATTTTTTCATTTTTAATAACTATCGATTTTTATTAATTTTTACACGCTTTTATTTAACTCAATTTATTTGTTAATTATTTGGATAAATTAATTATCACTTGATATTAGTGTCGAAAATACGTTGAAAGATAAATTTTAAAATAATTGAAGTATTTTTTTTAAAACCGAATTTTTAATGACGAGTTATTGTAATTTCTTATTATACGAAACTTTCTTTCTCTTACCTCGTTAATTTTATGGTGATATTGACTTCAAGTGATTATTGAATATTGGTCAATCATCTCTGTCAACATTGTTCAAGAACTTAATTACACAAATGAAGGGAAAACTCTAGTAAATATGGCATTTCACCCATTTTACTTTACATTTGAAAAATAATTAATTTTTATTTTAAAAAAATTAATTTTTTGTAATTATAATAATTTTCTAATGTTTATTAAATCTATTTTTACTTAGATTATTTAATTCCGACTGAATTTTTCCGTATGTAAGAAAGTATATAGAGGTTTTATGACTAAGGAAATCCATTGATCCAATAGCAGCATAAATTTCAGAATACAAACAGGAGAAATTTTTATTAAACTTGAAATCCAAAAAATTGAATTGACTTCAATAAGAACTTTCCAAAAAAAAATTAATCTGACATGACGGTCACAAACTTATCCTAAATAAAATGCTCCCTTGACTTGACAACAGTGCTTTTTTCTATTATAATTAGATACTATTCAATAGTATCTTCCAAGAAACTATAAGGAAAAAAATCAGTTTTCTTAGTTTTTCTCTTAGAATTAAAGTAGGATAAAAGTGCATTGCATAAGTACTGAGTTATCCCTTTTTATAATTATTTATATAATTATTTATATTACTCTAATATGTATATATTTTATTTATGGGGTAAATTTAACGTTAATAAATTAGTGATTTCCTGAAAAATTTATTGATTAATTTGCACTAAACAAAAAATTTATTTTCAATTGATGATGAAACCGCATTAAAATTTCTACAATGTGACTACTTAATATTATGTGAACGTTGATCTTAAACTTGATGTAAAATTTACCAGTTTTTACATTTCTCAACATTTTTTCAACAGCAATTATAATTGTTGGTATATAATTATATAATTGTAATATTTTCTATTTTCTTGTGTTAGTCCTAAAATATTATTGCTAAATATATTTAAGAATAAATCTCAGAGTCCAATCGGTTTTGTATTTGATTTTGTGTATAAATTGTTGTAACTGGTGCAAACTTTTACTATGTATTATTATTATTATTAATATTATTAATATTATTTTATGATTTATAACAGAAATCCAATAACAATCTAATTAAAAGTGAAAAAATTCCGTGATTATTTTATTCATTACTGATTTCAGGACTACTGGAATAATAGTAGCTCATTTGTAGTTCATTTTAATAAAATTATATTTTAATTTTAGTGATATTTATGTTTTGAAATGGTTTATAGATAATTTATATTATTTTTACTATTATTATTATTATTGTTATTATTATTATTATTATTATTATTATTATTATTATTATTATTATTATTATTATTATTATTATTATTATTATTATTAATTATATTTTTACTATGAAAACATGAAAAATGTCCAAGTATTTTTGTATTCATTATTTATTTCAGGGCCAGATAGCGTAGTTTTAAGAAAGCATATTTATAATCAATTATCTAAAGCTTCTCCACAACTTGAAAACTTATCTTTTACTCCGATATCAAATGAAATGTCAAATGACGATTCATTAACTATTAAGTCCAGTCCATGTCAGACTCCTCATTCTCATCACAAAGTCACATTTAATTCATACACAAATTCGCGAAATACAATTCATACTACAGAAAACTAAGTTTTTGCCATTATTTTGCCGAGTAAAATTAAAATTTTCATTGAATTTTCACTGATTATTTTCATAGATTCTTGGATGATCTATGTAATATTTCCAGTCTCAACCGATGATATTATTATTATTATTATTATTATTATTATTATTATTATTATTATTATTATTATTATTATTATTATTATTATTATTATTATTATTATTATTGATTAATTGATTCGTAGGCAGAATAAACACATGACATTAATTCGAATATTTTCAAAACAAAATCGCAATTTTATCTTGTGTTTATTGGATATATTATATCTATATTTACGAAAGACATTTTTAACAAATTATTTCTTTTACCTTAGTCATATTTGTATAAATGATTGATTTATTATTATTATTATTATTATTATTATTATTATTATTATTATTATTATTATTATTATTATTATTATTATTATTATTATTATTATTATTATTATTATATATTTATGTCAAAAACGATTTTAAAACACATTTATTGTATCGATATTTTATAAATTACTTAATATTGATTATTACACTGTATTTCGGAAATTTTTATCTTGTTGCTATTTTGAATATTGTATGAACATTTTTTGTTTATTTTTTAAATATTATAGATGTTTTATTGTGTAAATAGTCAATATAATAATTATTATTATTATTATTATTGTTTCATCATTACTTAAAATATCATTATTGTTATTTTTCATTGTCATTGTAATTGTAATCAATAATGTCAACTTCTGCAAATCAATAACCAATCTTCAAAAAGTAATGCAAAAAACACTTAACATGTATGTTTATATATTGTAAAAAATGAATCGAATTTTTCATCGTTACACCAGGCGTGGTGCCTTGGGCAAAAATATAATTATGCATGTTCAATATTTCAAGGGCAGCACAGTCAAAAATGGTTTAAGTTTGTGAATTTGTCCTCAAAAAACAAATCGTGTAAAAGCGTCAAGATTGATCGTCGTTGTCTTTGTCGTCTTCAGTAAATCTTCAGATGCCATTTCAGAAATTCACAAGCTTGATCTAGATAGTAGTTAGAATCAGTACCAGTTTGGCTTTCAATCCAAGGAGTAGAACTACATCAACTTTTCCAACATTACCTTAATTCGAGAAATTTTCCTTGACTCTTGCTATTCGATTGAAACTGCGCGTTTCCTGGATTTTATTTACTTATTGCATATGTTTCATTTATGTTGAAGATTGTTAATTGTAAGTAGTAAACTTATATTTAATAAATTTAGATAATCAGACTTTCGGAATTTTGTATTTATTAACCATTGTATTAGACCAGGGTAACAATCGGAATTCCTCGCACCCCTCATTTGATATAAAACAAAAATACGATTTATTGATTTTATATATCAAATTTTTTATTCATCACTCCTTATGCTCCAGAAACGTGCTTTACGTGCCGTAATGGGGTCGATATACCCTTGTATTATGTGTTGACAATTTTATAATAATTTTTATATTCATAATTTTGTTGGGATATTAAATATTCGTCGATGGATGAATCTCTCGACCCGACTCCTCGTGTTCAATAATCAATAAGACAAAATCGCAACAAAGAAATCTTTATTTACAAATATTTACCACAGGATACAATTATTTAATAGATCAGTAAACATCCTTGATATCACTTGGTAAGTCAATTGCAATCTGATTAGATTCTTTATTATTCACTTCGCTCCCGAAATAATCAATTTTTCTCTTCGATCAACTGGCGACTTATTTTGTTGTATGTTCCTTTTATACATCTGGATTGCCATTAATTTAGATTAAAATAAAGAAAAAAATTTTTACTGGTCGGACAATTATTGCCCATTTTGCTAATTCTGGGAAACCCATTACGCTGACACTTAGCTCGGCGGCCCTTAATTAATGGGTTCGTCGGCAAATAATTTAATTAATTAATTTGTTTGTTTTTGGGCTCCCAACCCTTCAATATACCTCATATCAATTTAATAGTATTTTATTCGTCTTCAAAAACAAATTTGCCACCGGTTACCACTTTTTCTCCCCGAAAAATATTGATTTTTACTTGTTTCAAAATTTTGATTAATTTTAATTTATTTTGATAATTTAAAACTTTATTATTTTTTATTAATGTTTTATTATAACCCCAACAATTTTAAGATTGACTTCCCAATCCAACCATGGACAGGCTTTACTCATTTGTTTGATAATTTGAATTCAATATCTGACTCGGGTGTTTACTTTAGAAGTCCTACTAATGCACAAGTTTAATTACAATTTCAATACTATCGCAAATTTATAACAGCAAATTGAAATGAATTACTATCAGTTACTCAAAGAATCTTCCCTTAGAATGAGTTAATTCTTCTCTTGAAAAATTTAAGTATATACTAAACAATTTTTAGTTTAGTCGTTCCTTTATATAGTTTCTCATTATAAGTGTTTTTCATTTCTTTCATTTCAGAATCATCACTTATCAGGACTAATTTAGACTAATATTATTAGTGTAACCTTTTGTTCTTATTTTAATTTATTATTTTTCATTTGTTTCTTTTCCATTTTTTAATCTTGTCTTCAAAGTACTGAAACAATATTCTCTTTCAATTTTCCATGTTCCTCGCAACTGTTAAAATTAATTTAATAATCCTTTGTATTTTAGCATTTAAGACATCCTTAAAATTTTGTATAATTTCGAAATAAAAGATTCCCGAGCTAAATTGTTCAGAATTCAATGAGATTTTAAATAAACAAACTAGTTTTGTTTGAATAATGCCCTGAAAATTTCTTTAACCTATCTTGCATACTTTACATTTAAAACTGAATATGGCCTTTTATGAAGGGAAATGGCGAATTTCACAAAAAGTGATTCAACAATAATGTGATAGTTACTAAATAGTCATCTAAGCACCACCAAAAAATACTTTTGTAACAACTTCTGTTTTTAATTTGTTTAAATGTATGTAAAAAACTAATAAATGGAAAAAATAAGTTTATCAACTGCATGTTGGCGGTTTCAAGCAAATTCGCCTAGCAACGTACGCCTTATGTTGGTCATATAAATCAGAGTTTTCATGTTTTGAAATTTAGTGAATTTTTTTAAATTCATCTAAATTTTAATGAAAATATTCGTTTATTGATTGAATATTAAAATTTGTTTAGATAAACATGTTTATGGTCAATAAATGTGTCCGAAATTACTAGTTGTATTTTAAATACTTGAAAATGTATTGAATTATTGTATTAATAAATTAATAATAAATTAAGGAAATATTTTTATCTTTCCAAATCGCAACACTTTTATTCAAATTCTGTGAACTACTTTCATTTAGTAAGTAACTACAAATTATTTTAAAATATTGAAGTTTTTAAAAATATTAAAAGATTGACACTTGAAACAACTGTTCGGATTTATAAATTTTAAAAATTTACTTTTTTTCTACAAAAAGAATTCTTAATTCATTTGCTTCATTGGGTTTCGAGTTCAAGCTATATTGGATAGTTTTAAAGCATAAAAGTTTGCATAATCACCAATGTATCGTGTGAAACATCGCTTCGAAATTGAATTTGCTATAATCATTCCATTTGTATATCGCATTCAGGTGAAAAATGTTCCTATTATTATAATATAACAAGATTTTCAATCATAATTTAAACATTATTTTTAACATCTTCATATTAAAGTAACTTATAATTAATTAATAAGTAGCATTTTAATAATCATCTCTCTTCCCCTCTTCGGTGATCTTCCAATGCTTTAGCTATTTGATCGTTTAGGCTTCACTGCATTCCGAAATTTATCTGTATTACCATTGACTGACCTTAACATTCCGTCTTTGAGAAATAATACCAACTGTATGATTATGTTTTTATGTACCGTTTGTTCTTATAATTGAAGTAAAGATTGTTTAGTATCCAATTGTTTTATTTATCTGCTTATGTTCTTATGTACCGTTTTTTCTTATAAGCCAAATACAAGTTGTCACCAAAATTGTTATATTCAATAATTATACTTCATAGTTGGTATTTTTTCCCAGGTGGTATTATTTTTAATTAATCATATTTCTCAAAGCCAATTTACATTTCTGAATTTTTAATAGCCTATGAAAAGCATATAAATAGTTTTCCTTCTTTAACAAAGAAAAAGCCCTCCAATAAACCCTCCACAAACCACTTCAAGATATAAAACAATTTTAATCTGATTTTTATTCCTAAAAGCTTTCTTTTCTTGTTATAAAATTTCCTAATCTTTATATTAAAATATCATAGTCAACAACATATCAGACTGGTAATTTCACTGATATCTTCATCTATGTCAAAAATCCGTAAAATATAGTATTTTTTTAATTCTGCACTCCGGGTGTAAAAATAACGCATGTGTTTCATTCGTTGAGTGTTTTTGTTTTCGGTATCAATATTTTGTTATTATTTAGATGTAGTGTCTTCTTTGATGATAAATTTATCATTTTTACTTCTTTCTATTTCACTTTTTATTTTTTGGATCTTTTTATGATCCGCATTTCGGGTCTTTGTTATCCATTAAGCATTGTACACAGGTTCTGAAGATTTCCTTGGCAACACATCTACATTCACTTGGCAGACTCTTTTCTAAATTCCATCTTCCAACGACCTAAATAAATAAACCATACTTGAAACTTTGCTGTTATTGTTTGTTTTTGTTAAGATAAAACTAATTCCTTTAGGATCTTTTAGCAATTTAAATATTATCCCATCTAAATGACGGTTAAAATGTTTACAAAGGTAGCATACTGCTAGTAGTTATTTTCTCGTCACACAGAATCCATATTCGTGGCTGTTTATAGCATGAGAACCTTATGCAATAATATGTTCGTGTCCATAATTATCAATGTGAGATAATATTCTAAATTAAATAAATTTTAAAATAAACTAATTAATAGTATGTTATGTGGAATGAGCCGCCATTACTCATATATACACACATTTCTAGTCATAGTCGGATTGAGCCAATTTTCGACTGAGTGAAAACAAAAATTCTGCGCCTAATTAAATACAATTTTATTTTTGTAATGTAAACTATATCAGACATAAATATAGGTATATAAAAATGGCTATAGACTATTTCATATTATTATCAAGAAAATTATTCACTACCAGCTTTTAATCTCGCAAAATCTTAAATCTTCCGTTTAACTTATTTGTTTTTTCGTTTATTCAAATTATTTTTTTAAATTGACTCTGATTTTTTCTTTTATGGAATTTTTAATTTTGATTTCTTTTAAAATTCTAGATAAAATTTTTGTTTTAAACCCAAATTAAATTTTATAAATTTTTTTTATTGTTATTATGTTGTTTTACTTGCGTCTTTTCAGCTATACACTTGTGTTTGACACGCACTTTACGCCTTGAATCTGCCCTGAGATGATAAATAATTTGTAATTAATTTTTGATAAAAAATATCTTACATTAATATTTATTTAAAACAATTTTAATAGAGGTTGTTTAATTTAGTTAGTTAGGCTATAGGCAAAAACAAATTTATTAATTTATAATTTTCAATTATTGTAAAACAATTTTAGAACTTGCTAATAAATATTATTTTTTTAAATTTAAATTAAAAATTGAATATTGAATTTAAACAAAAATATGTTTAAGAGCTAAAATAACTGCATTTACCATGACAGTGATCCTTGGCATTTACATGATTGTTTTGAATGAATTTATGTCTATCATCTTTATCATATAAACAAATTTAAGCAATTATTCAATAAAAAATGTAATTTAATAACCTATTATCACTACAGAAAATTTTTATGAAAAATTAAGGATTTAGATATAATTTTCAAAATTTACTGTTTTAATAAATAATTATTATTAAAATTATTTTCAAAAATGATTAATGAATAAATAATAAAATATTTGATATTTACAAATATTCGTTAAATTTTAAATGAAAATTACAATATGAACGAGAATTGACTTACACAATGATCATAACACTGTGTTCGGATTTCATTTATCAATTTGCATATAATGGGAGTAATTGGAAAGACTTCCGGTCGTTTCTATACTCAAATTCCTGAACATTGTAGACTGAGGGAATTGACAAATATTAGTGAGTACAATATTAGCTTTGTGAGTAAAATAGGCATGTCTGATTTTAAAATATAAATAAAAAATTTTAATTATAGGAAGCGTGTTATATGTGAAGCGTTGTTGGTAAGGTCATTGAACCCAAAAAGTTATTTGCGATATGCCATGATTGAAGGTTTATAAATAATTTGGTAAAATATATATATAAGTAAAAAGTTGATGTTTGTTATTAAAATTAAAATTTTTAATATTTAAATTAAAAAACTTTTATTGAATATAATTTATTTCGAAAAAATGTATTTTTTATAAAAGTGAAGGTAAATGATTTAAAATTTTTTGAAAAGGATGGTGACATATGTAGATACAGCACTGAATAGAAATACTACCATTGTTGCTAAGGGCACTGGAAAGTTCAGGATTTGATTTTTTTTGTTTTTTTAAAATTTTATCATTAATTTTAAAAGATTCTTTAGAAGCTGGGTCAGGTTCACGATGACCAAGATTAACTAGTTCGAAAACTGGGAGAAACCATCGCAGTGAACTATTTTAGAATGAGATTAATGATCGTAGAACTTTACCACAAATGGAAAATATTGGAAATATCGATTTGACAGATTATTTAAATTGTTACCCTTAATTTTTAAATATCTATTAAATTTTATAATTACTTTTATTTTTATTAAATTCCGGTTATCGAGGAAAAACAGCCACTCGAAAACCCGTTCGAGAAAACAAGACGAAGCTCAAAGAAAATTCATGTTTTGTTATTCAATCTAATAGCATAATTGTGTTTGCCACGATTGATTTTGACTATTTTGTTTTTAATGAATATTTTATTATTATATAACCCATCACCGAAGGAGATTCCGGTCAAAGGATAAATGGCTGCATAGGTCTTAAATAAACCGATGCCGGTTGTTCAAGAAGGGGAGAAATAAAAATTAACTTATTCCTGAAGAAAATCATTTTACTTTAATGATATTATTTTTAGTTTATATTTAATGAGTCTTCTATTATCTTATAAATAATATTTAATTATATTTTTCCTAATTTACATTTAATGAGTTTCCTTTATGAAATCTCATAAGTAATATTTAATTACATTTTTTCTAGTTACTTTTAACTAATTTTCCTTTATGAAACTTATAAGTAATATTTAATATGCATAGAAAGTAAAAAGGCATTAAAATAACAAGCATTATATTTAAATAAATAAAAAAATAAAATGTGATACCCAGTATTTGTCATCAATATATAAATTTCCAAATGTGACGAAAAGAAAGAATTTACAATTTTCTTTTGATTGCAAGCAGCTTGAAATTCCTAAATAAAAATTAAATCAATAAAAGTAGAAAAAATGTAGATTATAGAAATCTCTCACCATGAGTCGGGGTGCGAAAACAGGAAATTCCAATCTATTTTTAGAAAGGAATTTCTTGTTGAAATCAATAAAATTAAAAACCTTGAGTTTGGGATCTTAAAGGGAGGGGGTCGCGAATTTGATGTTTTTGACAACACTTTTGGTTAAAACCATATTATTATGACCTTATACATATGTCATTTTACCGATCTACTTTTGAAATAAATAAATTAAACTAAAAACTCCCCGAAATTGATGGAAAGCACCTTTAAAACAAAATATAGCGATCAAAGGATCGATATTATTTCAATTAAATTAGTGACAGAGGGACCCATAATTAAAATGAGCATGAATACCTTCTATGGTAGCTCGTGAACCCAAAGGTTTTCTAGAGTATTAGCAGTCATGGTAATATGGCTCACCTTTTACTAAAAACCGCCCATTGGAATACATTTCCAACGTCATTTTGACGGGTATCCAATGGTTATATTCCTTATGTGCGTATCTGGTAGGAATCCCTTGAAAGTGGCCGCGAAAATCTTATATCTTTTACCCATCAGATGCCCAGCAATCCGAACGACCAAAATCGTGATAAGGGAATAATTTAAATAATATCTAAGAACTAAATAAATTATTTTGAGTTGAGATCGAAAATATGGTGCCGATTTTCCGAAATAATTAAAATACTTTATCGAAAATTGTAAAGTAAAAGTAGAGTGCGGCTTAATTGTTTATATAATTAAAATATTCTAATAAAACTGAGAAATAAGGGTGAATCCCTACTAAAAATTTAACAATAATAATAATTTTAACAGTAATGATGATGGTAATTATAATAATAATAATAATAATAATAATAATAATAATAATAATAATAATAATAATAATAATAATAATAATAATAATAATAGTAATAGTAATAGTAACAATTGATAAGAACAATAGATATAATAGTAACAATGATAATACGAGTAACAATAATAGGGAACATAGTAGTTATAATAGTGATAAGGGTAAGAGAGATATTGTGAGGATATTTAACAGAACGAATGGTGTACAGGTCATTGTTGGGCCAGCACTGAATTCTGTTTAAATGAATTGGAAATAGCACGCAAATATAACAGGCAGATTTAAAATCAGACCTATAAACATCAATTCAAAAACCTTAAAATGAGCGAAAGATATAATTAAAATACAAAATCAAAAACATAAAAATAAATTAAAATAATAACAAGATGCATCAAGTTCAGCACGAAATAAACATAAAAATAACAAAATAACATAAAAATTTGACCGAAAATTGACAATTTATTTAAAAAAGCAAGAGTTAATGAAAAGTGGAAGTAAAATTAAATGATTTTAGTTGGAAATAATTCAATTAAAAATTAAAGAAATGAATTGTCAAACTAAACCAAGAAAATAATAAAATTTAGAGTTAGATTATACAAATAATTTCAAGGTCAAATTTGGTTTATCGCAGTAAATTTAACACGCAAGGTTAGGGTCACAGAACAGGTATATATACCAATTCATTTTCACAGAATTTTAACACAAATTTAACTTTCGAAAAAGTGTGCAAACTTTTGTGAGCAAATTCAAGTGGACAATTATCGACAATTTTTCCGTACGGCGTTCAAGCAATCTCAAGTAAGCTCTACTTGAACGCACGTATAGGGAAATATTATTATGTATGCTGACGGTCAACCATGCTGGAACAATGTTATGAAATATATGATTCGAGAAAATGTATTATATTATGTCGAAATTTTTCCAGCCACAGCCGAAACCTCACCGCAAGTCATTAAAATGTAACATAAATACCGAGATGTGTAAGTGCGGTCCATCCGCCAATGTCTCGTACCCGTGAAGGTTCCGGCGTGCGTAACGGAGGAACCCAAACGTCAATACATGCCGTTTATAAGGGAAGGTGGAAGATGGGAAAGTAGTCTTTTGGCTGCTGCTTCGTCATCCAGTTCCCGAAAATTCGACCAAATATCACGTTAATCATCGTCTAAAAATCATATACACCGAGTAGTCCAGTGGGTACTCGTAATATTATAATATCAACATGTCTAACCCTAAGATCAAATAAGAGAGGTGAGTGTGGGAAAGAGCCGAGAATCGTTGCTACGTCGAAAATAAATCATAAATAAATAACTTTAAAATTGAGACTCCAAATCGAGAGGCTTAATATCGACAATGTTCATGTTAAAAATAAATCATAAAATAAATAACTTTAAAATTGAAACTCCAATTTGAGAGCATTAATATCGACAATGTTTATGTTAAAGATAAATCATAAAATTGAATAAGCAAAGATGAAGCATTAAATTAAGAGTTATAATGTCAATCATGCTAATGTTAAAAATGAATAAGGAAAATATACGATAATCGAAATTCAAACCTTTCATAATGATAGTGTTGAAATAAAATAAAACAACTTGATAAAACGACTAGAATCATTAGCCGCGGTAGAATAAAAATATTCAACGACGATACGATTAAAGTAAAACCATAATGACGGTAACTAGGTTGAGATAAAGCATCATTCAATAAGTACTGTGAAGGAATTGTAATTAACTAAATAATCCAGCTTCGACGTAATTTATAAACAATGTATGAAGGAGCCCAACCTAATAATACTCAAAGTATAGTTAATATAAAATAAAAATTAAATTAATACCATCAAACTTCGTAGGTAATAAAATAATAGTTGAACTAATGTAAGTAAGTCAAAACAATATAGCACCGTGCATTAACAATCGTAATACTAATAATTTGCATCGCACAGAACTGATAATCAAAAGATCATCCATAAAAGAAAGGCACAGAGTATTACATTTTACTAAAGTCGAGGATCAAAATAGTCTGTGACATCACGCTTCATAAACACACGGCTGTTGTACTCCGTCCGATCCCAGACAATCGATTTTCTCATCCATAACACCGCAAGCAGGCATCTGATAATCGTAACCATCGATAATATTCTAGAAGCTTGAGCACGGAAACGTCGTATTGAGCACGAGATTGCAAAGGACCACGACAGTAAACTGACTTAAGAATTGGCAAACATAATTTACTGAGTAAACGTGAAAAAAATGCTTACCAGAATTAGTCTTGAACAGAAAAATCAGGGAAGTGGAATATAATGATTAAAATGAGCAACTCCAAATGAATAGACAAATATAAATCCACAGATTGTACGAGCGATTATGAATTGGACACGTCAACAAATAATGAATATTGAAGAAGGCATGTATAATCAATACTTTCTGAGCATTTATATGCTCGGGATCGATCTAGGTTCGATTCAAACTCTTGTCACCGGAATCAAATACGAAGATGAAAAGTTTATGTCTTAAAATAAATCATTAAATTCGAAAAATCTTAGTTCTTTAATTATTGATTGCTCATATAATTTTAATCCTCGAAGACCGATACAGTGGTAACGAACCAGGACAACTTAGCTAGTGCGTTTATATAGATATTTAGTAGATTTATTTTTGTAAGTTAACCTTAGGTAAATAATAATATCCTGACGCTATAATAAATGATGAAAATTTCATAGTTAAAGTTGTGATATTTGTTAACGAATAGTTTAATTGCAGATATGGATCCACTCAAGACTCTAAGCAAGGAGTTAGTAAAATCGCGCAGGGAGAATGCGGAGCTTCACCGCCAGTTACTCCAAATGAGTAGGGAAATTCAGAAAATTCGAACCTTATGGGTGGAACCCGCAAAGGTGAAAGCGATTTATCAACGATTGATTGCCACACAGCGCGGATGGGCGGAGGAAAAGCAACTCGGTCAAGCTCGGAAAACGCAGATACGTGGCTTGGAAGTGGCACTATTGGCTTGCCAGGAAGTAAATGCCGTAACGTATCCGTTAGTATTCGCGCCAACCCAGCTAGCGTACATGGAGGCAACGGATACGACCAAACCGGTGTCGGCGAAACGTTCTCAGCGGCGCCCAGGGAAGGAGGAACGTGCGAAACGCCGTGTATAGCAAATCAGTGATCAACATTGAAGCTTGGCTAGACTAAAAATTTAGTGGGGTGCTGATAAATAAATTATTATCGCTGTTTCTTTAGTTTCGTTTGTTTTGTTTTGTTAATTCAATAATTTGGGCGAAATAAATCCGTTCGACTGAAATTATGGAATGGGGTTCATACAATAATTGATTCGGGAAAGTGTCGAGTGCATACGGAAGAGACCGAAATAAGAAATCGCACATAGACCTTCTATCGGTAGTGCCTTGGACCCAACATGAGACCGGGCCTTAGCAGTTCTCAATTAGAGTTCACCTTTGGCGGTCTCATAACCAATGGTTACAGTTCCAACGTTGCCTAGCAACGGTTAACCATTGGAGGGCAGAAAGCATTGTATGTAAAGGGGTCAAGTTTAGATACCTCTAACCCCACATCATAGTAAAAACAATAATACGAAAAAGGACAAGGAGCACTATGGGAATGGATATAATGATAAATGATATAACAGTATAGATTAACATTTGAAGGAGATAGGAGAATCATGGAACCTTAACATCAAAATCGAGCACAGGCCTTCTATCGGCAGCTCGTTGGACCCATGGATTGTTCGGTCAATTATAGGATTAGTAATAGGGATCACTTTTGCAGACGATCCACCCACTTGAACACAGTTCCAACGTTGCTTAGCTACGAGTGCCAAGTGGTAAGCAAAAAATATTTGTATGGGTTTTCTGGGTAACGATATGGTCGCAAAAATATCAACACCCAGAAATCCACCAACATCTATAATACCAAGAGCGTAAATAAATTTAAAATTATAACCTACTTGAACCAGGAATTTTAATCATAATATTCTGTTATCATTGTTGTGTTTGCTACTTTTATGGGTGTTTAAATTGGCCTAAGCAAGTTATACCTGATATTTAAAATTACCCTCTTTGTATTTTTAATTAATAAGCATACTTCATAAAAAATACATTTTAAAAATAAAGCACAAAAATTATTTTATTTATAAA
Organism: Schmidtea mediterranea; assembly: GCA_022537955.1. Lineage (NCBI taxonomy): Eukaryota > Metazoa > Platyhelminthes > Tricladida > Dugesiidae > Schmidtea > Schmidtea mediterranea. Next base: position 285,481,777 of record CM039679.1, read on the forward strand.
CTAATATTTTGATATTCAAAACGCGTTTTTTATTCATTATTTTTACACTTTATTGTAAACATAAGTAATTGTTAAAATATGTATTCTAGATTGTTTTAATATTTTCAAAATTTGTATTTATGAATTTTGGGGCTACAAAAAATTTGCTTTATATTAATAGATATTTTACATCTTTTCTGACCATCAGAACTAATTTATCATATAATTATTGTCAAGAAGTAGTCAGGTAATAATTATTTTTTTTCTTCTATGTACATATTTTAAGGAAAAATGATTTTGAGAATTATATCTGTGCTCTAATTTTACCTAAAAGTACACAACAAGCTGCATTTGCATTAAGATGCTTAAATATTGAACTATCAAACGTAAACTTTTGTTAAATATATTCTAAAATTTATATATTTATAGATTAATAATTCAGTATCTAAACCAGAAATTGGTAAAATAAAGTTTAAATTTTGGGAAAACGAAATGAAAATATTATTTGATAATGATAGTAAAACTAAAATAAATGAATCACCACTGATGAAAGAATTAATTCAAATAGTGCTTATTTTTCCTTATAGGTTATTTCAATGTTTTTAATCAACAGAATTTTTCAAATTCAAACTTATACAGAATTTGGATTAATCGTATTTTTGATGCCCGAGTATATACTTTTTAAAAGAGTTTACTTGTTAATAATTTTCATAAACACTAGTTAAAATTAATGTATGAAATTCCTTTTAAATCTATGAAAGAAGCATATGAGTATTTTGATGCAATTAATGGATCGTTGCTATATATATTAGCTAATCATATGAGTTTGTTAGAATGAAATCCTGCTAATCTATTGATTCAAATTAGATATTGCCGATGTTGATGTTGATCACGGTTTGAGTCATTTAGGAAGGTGCCAAGGACTAATTATATTAATCAGGGGAATTACTATGCTTGCGTATTATCGACAAAAGGTCATTATTCCGAATGACGTAATGACACAGGTAAATTTAATATTTTGAAAACAAATAAGATATGTACCAATTATGAAATAGTGATCTCTTTATTTCTCAATATTCAAACACCATAATAATAGCTGCATATGAAATATCTGTCTTTTCAAGAAGTTATCTAATTTAATATTATTTATAATGATAATTACTCCAAATCAAATTGGACAGAATTATTTTTGAAGATTATTGATTACTTTTGTTTTTCATTAAATACTTATAGCCTTGGTTCTGAAACTTTTTGAAGTTGGGGAACACCAAATTCTGATATATTTTGAGGCGGAGCATCTACAATACAGCATAAACTTTAAAATATGGATTCGCAGGTTACTAACCTTTTTAAAACCAAAAGAGCAATAAAAACAAAATAATATTCACAAAAACTCTCCATTATTATCGAGCAAAAAAGAAATGGAATCGTGTCGCAGCGTGTGATTGGCAACCCCCTACTTCCAAGTGCCACTTTTAGAAAATAATATGTATATAAATAAAAATATGTATCGACGATCTTTACAGATCTCAGCGACATTGGGACGAATAAATGGTAACGCCACTCACATCTCTTCTTAATTCTCCAGTCTCTCGCGTTTGCTTGTCTTTATATTGACCATAGTTGAAAATCCTGCTTCGCTAAGATATGACGTTGAAAATATCAATAATATGTTTTTGATTTTTTGCTTCTACTCGGGTATTCATCTTTAACAGAGATCCCAAAATTTTCAGGAGGGTTTTCATGGAATTGTAGTTTTAATCCACGATCTGAAGAAAGCGACGTCAATTATCCTTCTTTTAAAGTAAAACTAGAAAATTCGGAAGAAATAAACGGGTTTCTTATCCAATCATATAGTTCTGTGTTTAACAATGGAAAATATTTTTCAAATTTTTCTTTTATTGTTGATAAATGTCCCATTTTTATAAAACGATTGCTTCGTTTGTATTTTGCACAAAGATGTTGGGATATTAAATATTCGTCGATGGATAAATCTCCGATCCGACTCCTCGTGTTCAAACAATAAAACAAAATCCCAACAAAGAAATCTTTATTCACAAATATTTACCACAGGATAAAATAGATCAGTAAACACCCTAAGGGTATCTCTTGATAAGTCAATTGCAATCTGATTAGATTCTTTATTTACTTCTCATGTTCACTTCGCTCCCAAAATAATCAATTTTTTCTCTTCGACCAACAAACGACTTATTTTGTTGTCTGTTCTTTTTATACATATGGATTGCCATTCACTTAGACTAAATTTGAATAACAATGTTTTGGTGGTTGGATAATTTATTGCCCATTTTGCTAATCCTTAGAAACCCATTACGCTGAGTTTAGCTCGGTGGTCCTTAATTAATGTGTTCATCGACAAATAATTTAATAAATTTGTTTGTTTTTGGGCTCCCAACCCTTATACCTCATATCAATTTAATAGTATTTTATTCGCCTTCAAAATCGAATTTACCACCGATTACCACTTTTCCCAACAATTGAAAACGCAAAACCTCTGGATCCGAGAAAATTAACAACAACTGCTCGACGAGTGGAGACAGGAAAAAGAAACCCTAACATCAAATTATTACCGAGTTCGGAATTTAGGCCTACAGGAACAACATAGAGCGAATCAGCTGGAAAAACAAGTAAGACGTTGGAAGGCAAAGCTAACACAACAAGAAGCTCACTACAAAAAGTTCTACAAACAGGAATGAGATAACAAAAGAGACCGCTGCAAAGCCATAACTGAAAATAGAGAAAAACGCAAAATAGAACTCAATAAAGCAAGAGGCCAAAAACGAAGGTACCGGAACCCGTTGAAGAGCAACAAAAGAAAGTGCTGGAGCACATCAAGATGCAGGCAAAAAATTGGAAACAAAAGTATGAGCAAGAATTCATACAAAAATACAAATTAAAGTTCCAAGTCGAGAAACAAATGGTAGAAGCTGAACGGTTTTATGAGGAGGAATATACGGACTTAAGGCGAAGCTGGTTAGCGGATAAAAAAGCAGCAAAGGAAATTCGGTTAAAATTTGAACACAAGATTCAATGTATTTGCCACCAAGCCCGCAACTGGAAGACGAAATCTCAAAAGGCGCAGGAAGAGATGAGAATAGTGAAAGAAGCATCAAAAGAGTTTGAAAACAGAATAAATGACATGATGGAAAACGCAAGTTATTTGGCAAGTCTGTTGGCTGAAGAAGTGGAAAAATCGGCAGAATTATGGACGGAGATAACGCAGCAGAGGAATAAATTGCCAATGATGGTGTTGCCGATAATTCCAGTGCCCCTAACTGGAAATAGTGGAGGTTTCGCTGGACAAAACGAAACCTGGGTGTAAAAAATCGATGAGCAAAGTTGTAAAAATTGTATAAAGTATATAAAATGTTTAGTAGAAGAAAACAAAAAAAGAAAATATATATATGTAAAATACAAAAATTATGGTATTGGTATAATCGCATTACTTTGTGATTCATTAGTCAATGTTGAATACCTTCTTCGTACAACAAATACATTTCACTATCAAACAGAGATCCATTGTCATCCTTTACATTGACATTGTTTTCCACCATTCCATCGTAATTCATAGAAATTTCATCATATTCTGGATACATAAAATCCATTTTTGCCAAACTGAGAAAAACTTTGAACTAAAATCAAAAAAGTTATGAATGTATATATGAATATTTATGTAAACCGAAACGAAAACTTAATCAGAAAATATTGCAAAAAAGAATCGCTGGAACCCATGTGGGAGATTTAAAAACAATGCAACGAGAGAAAATCAACTATTAACCACTCTAAAACCCCAAGAAAACACTCAACTTCTGAATGAAGACCCTCTAGATTTCTATAGAAGAAAATAAAAACAAGAGGAAGAAGGATTGCGTCACCAAATCCAGCAACAAATTATTATTATGAATATAATTATTATTATAATCTTAGAATTACTATTGTAAATCTACGGTAAATTTTATAAATCCTATTCGCATGAATTGCATTGTTATTGTTATCATTATATTATTATTGTTAATTTGGGAATTTCTTGTTTTATTATAGGGTTTAGGGATTATTATAGTAATTAATAACCGTATTGTTATGGTCCTTGATATTGTTTTGGTCTAGTGGGAATATGAGGTAACCCAAGGTGTCCCCGACAGTGTTCCTACTGCGTTGGCCGGTGCCACGTTTACGAGCACTGTTGTAGATACCTTCCCCAAATTATAAGGCGAATGAAATGCGTGCGTCCTCATCCCCATATAGCATAATTAGATCCCTGGAAGTAGTGTTTTCGTAAGGTTATAAATAAATTTAGAAATTCATTTTAATAAATTACTCAATGAAATATGGATAGAGGTAGGACTTATCTATTCGTTAATTTTTAGTGGAATCGAATCGACGCATGATCGAAAAATTCCTTAAGGATGTCTCTCAGTATCACCATGAAGCGATGGTCCAGAATCAAAGAGCCGAAGCTCTGATGCGCAAGTGCAGGCACCTGAAACAAACATAGGTTCGATCAGGAGTGGCAAAATTAAGTGCGGAGATAGAAACTTTGAAGCTCAAGTTTATACAGAAAGATGAGGCTTTGAGACAAGCCGAGAAGAAAGCCCAGGAATAGGAAAAATAGATTAGAGTTAAAATTAAAAGACGAGATCCGTACTAGACTCGTCCAAAGCGGGGACAATACTATCGAACGAGCAAGAGGCGATATTTATTCGAAATGTGACAGGCAAAGATACCGTACAAAGCCTAAGAGCCGCGCCTTGCCGCTTATGTTAGATGATTCGTCTAGTTGTAATGGAAAAGGAATGTTAACATCAGATACCGAAATCCAAAAAATTTCCTCCAAACAAAAATAATTATTAAATGCGGTAAATGATTGAGGGCAATGATGATAAATGAATGAGGTGTTGTTCTGGAACTCAGTAAAATAAGAGTGGAAAAGAAATCGAAAAATGAGATTGAATAGAAGAAAATCCATAAAAACAAACAATTGAATAAAAGAAGGTCATTCATGATTAACAAGTACAAGTTCAAAAGAAGAAAAACAAAAAAGTTAAACTTATCTTGTTATCTCAAGAGCCCATTCGAGATAGAGAAAAAATAACATTGGGAAGCCGAGAAATGGCATCGTCAAAAAATATTTTTCTTGACAACTGTCAGAGAAGAATGTTCAATAGAACTGGCTGTAAAATGAATGCATTATTAGTAACGCCATTAGATGGAGAAGTATAAAAGCTAGACGCAAGCTAGTATAATTCAGAAGCAAAATGAAGAACAAAAAGAAGGGACAAGAAATTATAGTGAAACAGGGGAGGAATCTGATTTCTGAAATTATTAATTGGTAGAAATCGATATAATAATTAGAAGTAGTTAAAGAAATAAAATCAAGCCAAGAAAGCAACCGAATTATTTGTGGTACAATATAACCGTTGTCAACAGTAGTCAAGTGGTCAGAATATTGTAATTTTGCTATTCCTCTCAAAGGGTTGTAATAAGCACTAAAGCATTTAAAGTGTGTTAAAATTTAATATATCATAGTTGTAATCAATTGTGATAATCAATAAAGTTTTAAGTCATTGGAATTCGTCAATATTGTTATTAATAAAACACGCTCGGAGCCAGATTGAGAATTGTTAATACATTGTAATCACCGACAAATTAAAATTACCCAACATATTTGGTGAGCCCGACTTCATCAAAGTCGGTGAAAGAGTGTATAGAATTATACACCATAGAATTAAATATATTTTATGTGTAGTTGGAAAAAATATATTCATACTCCTTATTAGAGTAAGGCTGACAAGGCAATACATACCCGTTTGACAAGCCAGATTATAGTCGGTAAAATGCATTATATCCAATTAAATTCACATAAAACTTAATAATTTAGTGAAATTAATATAATAAATATATACTATATGCATGGAATGCCTTATTTCCATTTCTTGCCGGACTGTTGATAAACATTTTAAATTAACACGAATTTTTAGTGTAACCTTTTCAAAATTTTAATTTCTATATTTTAAAAATCAATATTTGTTTTATATTCGACTAGAATTTTCTGCATAATTTTATTGATCAGTTTGAATTTAATATTGCTGAGAACAAAGAAGTTTTTTTTATTTATCATTTTTTAAATATATATTTAAAAAATCAATATTTTGTTTTATATTTCATACGAGTTTTCTATATTATTTATTGGCTAAATTAAATAAAATAATATTTTTTAAAAATATTTTTTGAGTTATATTTAAACGTTTGTTGACTGATATTTGATAATTTAAAATTTATTAACTATTTTTTTAATTTTTATATTTTCTATAGGAAGAAATATATTTAATTTTTATATGTATATTTTAAAAATATGTAAAATTACAACAATGAAAAAAATTATTTAAATTTATTAATTTAAACAAAATATTATTTTAAAATATATATTTATAAATATTGATTGAAATGAAGAAAAAAAAAATATTTTTACCCAAATCTAAATTTTCCTTGATAAATCGATATTATATCTTTTCCAGTATCAATTGAGCCATTCTGACATAATTCGAATAGTGTCAGCTAAAAATTCTGATGATAAGCGTTTAAAAGAACTTGTATATCATATTGCAAGTGCTGCTCACGAGGAGGCGCTTAAAACGCTGTCGGTTTATTCTAGAATAAAATCTAATCCAACATTAGTCCGTCGATTGTTTGCGCCAGTGATTCCAGCGATTAGATATTTGGAAAAGTTGAGAATAGCGGATTTCAACTTATTTAATAAAAGTCTTTATCAGACTGACAATTTGCTAGCGTTTCATGTATATTGGAAAGTGATAGTTAAACGTAATTTGCAATAATGGATTTTAAATTATTTTTTATACTGGTAAAAATTTAAAGAAATACATTTTAAAAATAAATATTTTAATGTTGATTAAAATTTAGAAAAAAATATTTTTTCACGGATGAAAGTTTTTAAAAAATCAATACGTAATAAAATTATTTTTTATTGATTAAAATTTAATTAAAATATTTTTTAAAATAAATATTAAAATAAATAAAAGTAGTTTAAAATATTTTTGACACCGATAAAAGTTTTAAAAAAATCAATACTTACTAAATTTATTTATTTTGATTAAAATTTAGAAAAATAAAAATATTCTTACATCGATAAAAGTTTTAAAAAAGCAATATGTACTAAAATTATTTTTTATTGATTAAAATTTAATTAAAATATTTTTTAAAATAAATATTAAAATAAATAAAAGTAGTTTAAAATATTTTTGACACCGATAAAAGTTTTAAAAAAATCAATACTTACTAAATTTATTTATTTTGATTAAAATTTAGAAAAATAAAAATATTCTTACATCGATAAAAGTTTTAAAAAAGCAATATGTACTAAAATTATTTTTTATTGATTAAAATTTAGAAAAATATTTTTAAAATAAATAAAGACAGTTTAAAATATTTTTACATCGATAAAAGTTTTAAAAAAGCAAATATGTACTAAAATTATTTTTTATTGATTAAAATTTAGAAAAATATTTTTAAAATAAATAAAGACAGTTTAAAATATTTTTACATCGATAAAAGTTTTAAAAAAGCAAATATGTACTAAAATTATTTTTTATTGATTAAAATTTAGAAAAATATTTTTAAAATAAATAAAGACAGTTTAAAATATTTTTACATCGATAAAAGTTTTAAAAAAGCAAATATGTACTAAAATTATTTTTTATTGATTAAAATTTAGAAAAATATTTTTAAAATAAATAAAGACAGTTTAAAATATTTTTACATCGATAAAAGTTTTAAAAAAGCAAATATGTACTAAAATTATTTTTTATTGATTAAAATTTAGAAAAATATTTTTAAAATAAATAAAGACAGTTTAAAATATTTTTACATCGATAAAAGTTTTAAAAAAGCAATATGTACTAAAATTATTTTTTTTGCTTAAAATCATAGAAAATGTAGTCGAATTAATGAGAAAATTAAGGGTAAATTATAAGTATAAGCTTAATGTTAAAATGAATCCATTATTCAACCATAACACTGAAAAACTTCAAGCAGAGATCAAAACCAATTTCAAAAAAGTAATAAAGTTGAATGGCTAAGACTTTCACAGTTATTCCAAATAATACTCAAAATTTGGAAAAGGATAGCAAACTGACATCAGGTCAGACAGCATATAACAACACCCCCATCAAACATATTACACGAAACTAATAATTTGAAAAGCCATCAATTGAATGAAAGTCTGATTTTGAAAAGGACTCAACAAGACACACTTTCAATGAATACAAGATCCCAAAAGACATCTTTGGCATATTGAGTATGCAAAATAAGACAATTGAAAAATATTCCTACACGATCGATTCGCATTACTAAGTACAAGTGTAGCGAAAGATAATTGTCGTGGAATAAAAATGATTTAGAGTTAATTTTTGTAAATTAGTGCTATTAATTCATTTTTAGACCTTGAGTGTTTTAATATTGTAAAAAGGTAGTGTAAATTTGTAGATTTTCAAGTAGATTAAATTAAATGTGAGAAGTTTAATAAATTTCAAAGTGTTCAATTTCTTTCTGAATGACAAGCAATTTAATTATGTCAAATATGAAATTGTTTTCTCTTGCCATAAATACATTTTATGTTCTGGATCAAAAATTTCCAGAGAATTCCTTAAATTCAATTCGAATGCCAAAAAGATAAATCTCAGCAAAAGAATAGTTTCCGCCAATGGCATGGAAACTGTTTGAATTTAGTTTACAAATTGAAACATGGTTCATTTGTCAGAAATGATCAGCGTGAGGAAATTTATGTAGCTGAAGACTTTTTGCAACTTAGTTCTTTGAAATCAACCTTTACGGTTGAAAGCCAAGAATTTTATTAATAAATTTTTTATAAGTTATGCTTCAATAACAAGGATTATTTGTCTCTTCAATTTGACTTGGTATCTGAAATAGTCTCCGATTGAAATGTATTATCGCCAGATGCTCTAATCATGAATGTGTTATTAAAATGGAATTTCTTATTCCAAAGTACATTTAATAAATTTGATCAATAATAATATGCCGAAATTTGTTAGATTACAGTGACACACTTAAATTTTTATTTAAAATTTTTTTATTTATTATTTTTTTTACCAAATAATCTAAGAAATCTTTAAAATATTAATCAGAAAAAAAATAAAGAAAATAAGTCTGTTATGATGTTTGATGATTATGTTTGAATGTTGTATATGCATATTCTGTATCAATAATTAGTAAGGCAATAAACTCCCTTGTATATGTTACGCAATAAAGAGTGTGTTGGAGATTTGCGGAGATAATAAATAATGTGCATTCATGTCTCTTTGACATGGTGTCCATGCCAGGATTTCAGAATTTTATCAAACCACACAGCCAATCGGAATCGAACGGAGATTTGGATATATTCATTCTTGAATTAAAAAGATAGCCTGCTGAATTTCAAAAAATGGAGCCTTTGAAATTGAAGAATATAATAGAAAACCAAAATTATTTGATTTTAAAAGAAGAATCAGAAGAAATTTCTGATTATTCAATCAAATTAAAAATCATTATATTTTTTAATTTTTATTTATTTAACCTAATTCTCCGAAAATAAGAACGGTCTTATTTTCGGATTTATAAACCTCGTTTTTTCTGAAAATAAAATATTACATTCAGTAAACTTTGGTAATATCTTTAAAAAATTTGATATTAATTAATTTTACTCTTAAAAATTTTTCCTTATGTAATTTGGCGAGTCTAACTTTATGCAATTAAATTTATGACTTGTTATTTAATTTTTAAAATTATTCATTTATACAATTTGTCGAGTCAGATTTTCTAATATTTTACTTTACTTATTTTAACATATGTAATTTACTATTTCTTAGTTAATTTACATATATTAAGTTTAATCTGCTTTACTTTAATTTAGTTTAAATACTTTAATATAGTTTAAATACTTTAATGTTTACAAGTGTTTTTATTGAGAGTCTAAATCATATTCGACCAAAAATAACCAGAGACTTTCTTGCCCATAGAAAATACTGAGACCACTTTTAAAATATTTACACGTGTTTTTATAGGTGTTTTTACCAAGGATTTATTTTTAGGTTTTAATAGTAGGCGATTCAATTCATGCTTCATTTTTATCGGGAGCTAAAAATACTCTCAATTATAGTGTGAAATTTTTTAAAAAAATTAAAATTAATAAAAAAATACTTTATTTAAACCAAATTAAAAAACATTTTCATTTAAACAAATAAATAAATTTAGAAAAAATTTAAACTCCCCTTTCAAGCCAAATACCCCCAGACATAATACCAAAAGCACACTTCTATCATATACGTTTTTGGAATCGCAAACGCCCTAAATTTAAGGCCATTTAGTTCAGACCTACTTGGGATATACTTAAGGAAACTATACCTCCAAAAGTTTCTAATTGTTTGTATAACTTACTGTAAATGATGGCGTCAAAATTGATACCAAAAGATTAAGAAGTGTATTTGATATTTAGTAAAGTAATGACTTTTAGAACTTTCTTTTAATTAATGAATTCGTACATTTGGTATGGGATTCACATTTCTCAAATTCACAGAGTTTTCGTTTGGTCTAATTGAATAAACTGAATTTAATATCAAAACTGCTAAAAGGTCTGGGCCATAAATGATCCCACCGAGTGTATGGCGATTGATCATTATCTCATTGATTTCCTAATTGGTCAAATTTGACGGAAGTTTGCATTGCTAGTGAAGCCGCAAGTTCATCCGTAACTAGAGCCACATACATATTAAGAATTATTAAAACAAGATTAAAATTTATAAAATAATTTCTAATTTTGCTACCAAAATAAAAACAGGCAAATCAAAATTTATATATGTGTTAATAAAATCTATTTTCATAGACAAATACGCAAAGTCTAATGAAATTTTTTAACCAATATAAACCTGCCAAGTGTAAATCTTTCTTTTAAAATAGATTACAAATTCAAATGTTCGTCAAAAATTTATTTCTCGGTTGATCACAAGTGAACAATTTCAGTAGATTTCTATTTGTTTTTATATGCTGCTCGGTTTAGTTCAGCGTGTGAGACCAATAATTTTCGGAAATTTCTCTAATTAAGTTAACATAAATATATTTTACTCACTCTCGATTTAACAAAGTAAAGTATGATTGTGTCTATAAAATTCGGCAATTCTGTTTTTCTAAAATAAATGATTAATTTCGATAAAAATTTGATTAGTTTGCTTTTGGAAAATTGGCCTTTATATTGCCCTTTCTACCGACCTCTACTCTTCCTCCCAACAAATATTGAGTTTTACATTTTATTTTGATTTTTTATTCTCAATTTGCACTATTTTCTAAACCATTTTTCAATCAGTCATTACTTCAATAAAGTTTACATAATTTTATTATAATATTAATTAACAAAAAACTTAAATAAATTGTCTTACATCTTATTGCCGTTTAAAATGTTTTATTAATAACAATCCAGGCCAATTAATTGACAGATTTGAGTGCTGACCAGCTGACTCATGGAAAACAGATCAAATGACTCGTGTAGTGCTGATCATCTGAATCATTATTTGCTGATCAGCTGCATTATTATTTGCTGATCAGCTAGCTCGTTGAATTACGAAACATCTATTATGATTGTGTATATTTATATTTATTTACGATATATGTGAAATTGTATTATTGAATTTTGTTTAAATTTTATAAATAATTTAAAATATTATTTATAAATTAATAAGTTTAAAGTATTTCAGATGAAAAATTTCATTTTTTTCTAACTAAAACATTAAAACAATTTAACAAGGTGAAACCCGCGATAAAAATCGTGTGAGAACCTCTATTATCTTATTTTATATATATATATATATATATATATATATATATATATATATATATATATATATATATATATGTTGGGCCAGAACACAAACGGCCTTGAAAAATGTTTAAATGAATCGGTAACACACATGCAAATATAACCTACAACTTTAAAATCAAACCCATGAAAATATCAACTAAACCTAGCAAAATATGAGAGAAAAGCAACTACATATAAAATAATAAAAATAAAAATAAATTAAAATAATAACAAAAAGCACCAAGATCCGCACGATATAGATATAAACATAACACGAAAACCCAACAAATTCGACCGAAATTTGATAATTTAACAAAAATGAAAATTTCATGAAAATGAAATTTAAATCAAAGAATTTGAATTAGAAATAATTCAATAAAAATTTCAAATAAAAAAATTATCAAAATAAATTAGAAAATAATAAAAATTAAGATTAGAATACACTAGAAAATATCAAGGTCGAATTTTGTTTTACTAAATCAAAAAGAAGACGCGAGGTTAAGGACAGAAAATAGGTATATATACCGATGCATTTTTACATAAAATTTAACCAAAAACCAATTTTAAATCGTTAAATCGTTTTTTTAAAAACCTATATTCTGAAATCTATTTTAGGTGAGTGAGAGTTTATTTGGAAATTCTCTCTCCACGTCCCGTCCTCGCACCCTCGGTAGAGCTCTGCTTGGATGTCGGCGTGGGGAGAGTAGTATTTTTATTTGGTATGATGTATGCAAGTAATTTGTTATATTGCTTTTTAATATTTTAATAAATATCTATTAAACATAAATTCAGTTTGTTTTTTCATAAATTAAATATTTATTGTCGAAATTTTTCCGGCCCACAGCCAAGACACCTCACAAGTTAATAAAATCAACATACTATTCAGATTCGCGTAAGTGCGTGGAATATCGCCGATGATCTGTGGCCGTGAAGACCCGGCGTGCGGAACGCAGGGATTGGAACGTCAATATTATTCCGTATAGAATAAAGGAGAAATAAGGAAGGGGTCTTTTGGCTACTTCCTCGTTTCTAGTTTTTTTTTAATTCGACCTAAATTATTCTACACACGGCTCAAAATCACCACACCGAGTAGTCCAGTGGGCACTCACTAAATATAATATGAACATAAAATGCGTTTAAGGCTTATTAAGGGAAAGCTGACGGCGAATAAAATTGAAATGAAATCTCTGCTATGAAATTAATCTTATGAATTTAACTTAAATGCAACTTTAAACGAGAAATAGTAATCTTAAATTATTATTAAACAAATCACCCTAAACTTCCAGTAAAGTAGTGAATTTAATCAGATCCTAATCCAGAGCATATCCATCATTACAGCTAATAGAAGCACCTTTTTTCGAACTCCTTTATAAATAAAGGGTAGTCATTACTAGGCCCAACTATTGATCGAAAATGGCTCCCACATAAAAATAACTTAACCTAAATAATAAATAAATTTAAAATACAAATACTGATAAAGTAGAGAAAATTTTATTGTAAAGGGAAATTACACAACTCCTTTTGAGCAGCCAACTGAACCGATGTGATAAGCCACCTGCTTTCTGCCCTTTGTATCACTACGGCATTAACGGATAACTCTACGGCACAGGCCCATCCACAGATGATACCCATTCTACTAAAATAAAACTGTTTAATTTTGATTGAAAATATTCAACAAGTTCTTAGATCATGAATGATTCCCCAATCCCGATCACCATCACAAACAAAAACACGATCGCCAGAAGCTTAAATTCCCACCATTGTTCTAGCATTGAATACTAAACCAATAATTGTATAACGGTTCAACATTTCCGAAAATTGAATGATGGGTAAATAATTGAATGAAATAAACTCGTAACACCGTAAGGATCCAGTAGGTAGGAATATAACCCATTAATTAAAATCCAACACTTGTAGACAAGAGGATGCTCATGATCTTTCTAGAATTATAAACTCACGAAACGTCTAATTCCAAATGAATACATTGATTAAATATTAATAAAATAAAATGAGATGTCGAAAATTGGAAGTAACATGGGAACACTCGCATCGAAATTGTGAAGTTGACAATAACGCAATGCGGGTTTTCCGATGTTAACGTTCCAAAGAAAAAAAAAACTTACCCATTTTCCGATTCAAATCAACATTCGAGTATGAATATGAATCTTTATCACGAAAAGATGAATGGAGTCGCAAATTCCAAACGGATGTTTATATAAATATGAAATCGTCGATGAAATAATTCTATCAGAATGTCGATTTTCTGACATCGGACGAATTATCAACACCCACCATTCCGCACACCGACCGACAGTGTGCCAAGCACATCCGCCATCCTTTAAAATCAATACGTGGAATTTTCTAATTAATCTACAAAATGTGTGATAAATCCTTTAGCGACAATGGACTATTATCTCAAGCGGAGATCTGGGAATCTACCTTGAACCGGATAAGTAAGAGCAATTTAAATTGATTCATGTTAACAATATTTTCTCAAATAAATTATTAAAGTATTATGTCCGCATTATTAAACTGAAAACTCCATTAGAATTCCCTCACCGGTAATTTTCGAAAAATCGGAAACGGATAAGTACACCGAATTTTTTTTAAAACGTCTGATGCAAGTTGGTCAGCCCTGTAATCCAGAAATGTCGATCGAGAGAAATTTCAACATGAATCTAACCCTAAGTTGTCTAGGAGTTTTCGAGGAAACAGTTGTGATAACCCCAATTAACACTTTGATGATTTTCGCAGAAGTTTCTACAATTGACTATAACTCAAATAGCGTCGTCAGGATTCGTAAGTATTGATGACAGAGATAATAAATAACTTGACTATATGTAAATCTCCTTTATTTTGTCTAGGTAATCGATCTTAACTACAGTTTAATTAACTATTAAATTTTCAAATGTTCTTAAATTTTAATAATTACCTACGATTAAACCACTATCATCATTTTTGGGGAACGACAGGTCTATCAAATTACCGCCCAAATATGAGCTTTTAGAGTCCCCCTAAAGCGAATCACGATAGTTAATCAAGTCGTTTTTCCGAAATCGAAGTTAAAAGCAATAGTAGTGACGTTTCAATACATCTATTATCTGGCAGATTGTCTAATAATTGTAAGATCGATAAGTATATTCAACTTAGGATATGCTCAAAGAAAGTAATGTTTGCATAACCTTCGAAATACCCTCAACCCACACTGTTTTTTATAACCCGCAGATGTCAGTGATGGATATTGACCATTTATAATATTGTTTTTCTATGCGCATCTTTTATTATATGGCCCTGTTATGAAGTATACTGTAGCTTTATTATTTATTATTTTCACTATAGAAGTTATTGAAAATTATACATAAACGTATAATTGTATTAATGAATATTAATAATGCAGATAAACCCAGTTCGATGGCCTACATTTCAATCCAGCTCGCAGACAGATGGAGATGGGCGTGGGGACGTTTCCGGCAAGAGAGATGAACGGAGTTCCCCCACCGAAGCCTCAACTGACTGACGCAACAGAGAACGACCACAACCGATGGCTAGCCGAACAACCATGGGAAGAATGGAGCCCGGCCGAGGAAATCCACACGCAAGCCCAACATCTCCTCAAACAACTGGAGGCCCACCAACAACAGGTGGATATGCAAGTGGTCCGAGCACGCCAATACCTGGCGAATGACGAGGAAGACATACTGGCTGGTCGGATTGCCAGCAATTATCAACACTCGCAGCGAGGCACTGTCGCACGAGTCACCCGACCAACCACTACACGGATCCGAGATGTCCGGCTGCCAGTAATGACCATCTCTGGTTATTCGCCGGAAGAGTGGGTGGAAAAGGGTTTTCCCTCCTCCTAAACCACTTCTTCATAATAAACTATTCTAGGATTTGAATATTTAGTAAATGTTTATAATAAATAAACCGGTTGTCATTTTGTTAACTGTTTTATCTTAATTTTAATGTAAAAAATTTCCTTATTTGTTTAAATATAACTTATACAAATATAGTCTCTTTACATATATCAAGCCTTTAAATATTTATATTACTATTAATGGAGCCTATCCAACTATTACAGAAGGAATTGACTCGTACCCAGCAAACTAACAAAGCCCTATATGAGCAAATCATACAGCTCACGAAAGAGATTCAACAAGTGAAAGCCACATGGGTGGATCCGGCGAAGCTTAAGCCCCTCCATCACCGGCTCACTGCCGCTCAAAAGGGGTGGGCCAATGAACGGCAATTAAATCAAAACCTCAGGACGCAGATAAGGGGGTTGGAAGTTGCCTTGTCTCTCAGTCGGGAGGGAGAGGCAGTAACCTACCCTCTTGTCTTCGCCCCATCCCAATGGGCTTATCGAGACCCAATAAGCAATCCAACACCCGCTGTGACTCCTTCTACAACACCATCAAGCAGTTACAGGCCGGGGTGCAAGGAGCGCGCCAGACGTAGAGCCGCTCGCCTGGCAAATAAACTCAATTAATTTATCTTGTTTCGTTTGTGAATTTAATTAGATTATAAAGATTGTTAAATTATTTAAAAGTGATATTTTGAGACTCGAAGAATATTAAAAACCCTACATTAATTCCATGAGTATTCTCACTTCGTCAGGAAATCATTGTTCTATCTCTAGGAACGCCGTCACCAAATTCAGCTCTCACTAAAATGATCCTGATCTTGAAAACTTCTCACACACAAGGGACATTACAAAGCGAGCATATGTCTTCCATCGACAGCTCGTTGAACCCAAGGGTTGTCCGAGCAATTACAGTATTAGTAATAGCGCTCACTTTTTGCGGACAATCCGCCCACTCGAACACATTTCCAACGTTGCCTAGCAACGGGTGCCGAGTGGTAGCTAGAAAATATTTATATGGCGTTACCGGGGTAACAATAGGAAGATTCAAACAAATAGCAAAACCCAGTAACCCACCATATATATATATATATATATATATATATATATATATATATATATATATATATATATATATATATATATATACATGTTTACAACGGCTTGCCTAAAGATTTAGGTCTAAACTTAAGCAGTGACTTGAATTACTGCTATCAAGATCTGTGGGCCTCCGCCATGAAAAGGTTTGAGAAGAACTGGTAAATACTATCGAACAAATAATATCAGTTATTTTTATTTTCTATTAAATTATTTTAAAGTAATCAACTCTATGTACAACAATAAATTAAATAAAAACAATTTATGATATTTCATTTATTTTTGTTATGAAAATCAACCGAAAATTAATTTTTAATTATTGTCATAATAAAAATAAATGGAAATCAGAAACGAAAACAGGTAAAAGTTGATCAAGAAATAAAAAGATTTTTATTAATTTTAACCGAAATTTAAAATAAAAAATAAGACTTTTGAATCTTTGAGGGGTATTACGATTAATATTTTAGAGTAGCAATTAGAAAAGCAAAAGGCCATTTCTTGTCTCTGTAACAGTTTTAGAGACACTAAATAGGAGAATAATAAACTTATTACAAATTGAGTCCACAAATATATTAATTTCCATCTAAAAATAATTATCTACTTCCATAAACATGCGACGCCATCAGACATTTGTAATCATTATCTTATTAAAGTTTAAACTTATAAACTCACTAAGTTACTAATACTTTAATTACTTTCATTTTTTAATAGAAACATACTAATGCTGAATTTTTCTTCTCTTTTGTTGGCAATTGTGGATTCCATTTATCCATTTTAATTTTGGAGTTGAATAGAAATCGTGACCTAGAAGCCACAAAATTGTTAAATTCTTCATTGAGTAACGGTGACACGAAGTCTTGAAAGTATTCACGTTTGTATCTTGCAGTCGAAATGTTCATTTGTGGATCATATAAAAAGGTCTTAATATAAATATACATTTAAGCTCCTTTCTCTTTCTATTGAAGCTCTAATGCAATGAATAGAACCCACAGCATTGCTGTTATTACAAATTACGATATTTTGTTAGTCACAAAACTCAATGACCGAATTGGAAGTCTTTTTTAAAAATAAAATTGCCAACATGATCAGTCCAGTGAATAACTCTAGAGAAAAAGTTTTTTGGTTCTCATTTGAATGCGCTGTCTGCGTGTAATCGCCGGCGTCCAATTGATCTATATCATCATGGAAATATTTAGCTTTTGGTTCTACATCTAAACCAATCTTTTTTATGCGTCATCAGAGTAATCTAATTTCAAAGAAAGATTCGAATCATAGTAGGATTGGATCCATTTGACAACAATTTGTTTGCTATTCCCCTGAACTTATACGCAAGAGCGGAATCCGGATTTAATTCAAGGCTTATATTTACCATAACCTATAGTAAATTATCCTCAAAAAAGTCGGAAAAGATTGCAGAATTTTCATTCTCGATAATTTATTCTCGGTGTGCTAAAAATGAATTTAGTTATGTTTTTGAGTGTTTTGATAATATATTATCTAAATGTTTGAATTTGACCATTGAAACTCTGTCTTATGGATTTACTTTAGAAGTAGATCCAGAAATCCTTTCTGAACTTCATAATAAGTTGGATGACTTTCGTATTGCAGCTGAAAAAATGAAACCTGTAGGTTCTAAGGTCGAAAAGCTATTATTGACTCTTTACCCAAAAATGAATTATGTTAGAATTATGATTCTTGGTGGTAAGATCACAAATGTAAATAATCTGAAATTTAAGCATACTCTTATCTTTAAAAAGTACATCGACACAAACACTGAGTTAAGAGCAAAAAGTACAAATACACTAGATAAAAATTATTATAAGCTCCTAAAATAATAGGCTATACGGTAAAACCGTTGAAAACCTGAAAAAAGAATGAATAAAAGATTATGTAAAGCCGAAAAAAAGGTGATTACATATGCTTCTAAACCAACATTTCAAAAGATATCAAAAGTGCCGATTTATTAAATAGTGACTCGATAAGTTTAGATAGTCCTAGTTATATTGGTCAATCGGTCTTCGATTTATCTAAATTAAGAATATGTGAGCTTCAGTATAGGGACCTGGAAAAATATCGTACAAAGTTTAATTGCTAACTTAAGTGAGTTATAAAGTTCACATCCTTCTACTTACCTATAATCGCTAATTACAATTAAGAAAACCTGTGTGTTATGTAAAATAAAAAACACTTACACAAAATTTATTGATCAAGATCAATAATTGTTTTCTATAAAATATCAGCCTAAAGAAATTTTGATTTGATTTAATTTCAAATTAAGTTTGGTTTCAAAACAAACAAATAATTCATAAAATAAAATTGCTGTAATTTTTAAAGTTTATTTCTGTTTAAAAAATGTTAGAATTTTTAGAATATCCGTGTGAGAAAAAAATTGAAAAATTTTGTAATACAATATAAAATTTCAACAAATGAAAACACATCCGAAAACAATTGACTAGGCCTACTGATGACTATATCACTAGTCTGTTAGCAAATTTTCATAATTTGATCAAGTCAATTTCTGATGAGTTACTTACTGATACTACTGATGTTTCAATCATTTATTTTCATCCATTCAACAGAAAAAGTAGAATATATTTCTTTATCATTCAATTTCATTTTAATTCATTTTCAGTATCAAACTTGCAAAATCTTTAAACCCAGCGAAAAACTAAATTACGAGAGTAACTTATTTAAAAAATAATACGCAATTTCAATTGTGTTAAAGTTGTAGTGACCAATCAGCTGATAGATCAATGGATTTGTCGGTATATGGGAAGAGTGACCAATGGAAAATTCATCGATCGTATTGGACACTACAATATCAAAGCGCGAGTATTTTTTTGGAAAATCAAAATTTGTTAATAGAATAACCAATAGATCGCCTTTCATTCGGCGTCTATCGTGAGTTTTTCGATTCTAAGAAATTATATTCCAATTGCAAAATGTATTCGACTATCGACAAAGAAACTTAAACATGCTGAATTTGGAAGTTGCGACATGGAAACTATTAAAGTGATAAAGCCATCTGATAGAATTACCATACAAGCAAATGAGGTAGATCGTTCGTATGCAATTATTACAGATGAAAAATACTCACAACTTATATTTATACGCATCCCATGAATTATTTTTATATCAAATTTTCAAAAAAAATATAGGCTTATTATTTTTTTCCAATTAGCTCATAATAATAATAATAATAATAATAATAATAATAATAATAATAATAATAATAATAATAATAATAATAATAATAATAATAATAATCAATTAAGTGAATAAATAAAATAAGCCCTTGCTGAAAAGTAAGTATTATATTTTTGAAAAAAGTTTCGAATATTAAATAATCCTCTTCAGTTTCTTGTGGAATAGTTATCTTCAAAAATACATTTGGTTTTCATTTAACATTTATTTTTTGTTTTTTGATTGTATAAAGGTTTTCACTTTTTTGTGTTATTTGCCAGTGATTGCCTCAATGTCCAAGTCTTGTGTGAAATACGAATCGGAAAAGAGCGTGTTACTGATGAATGAAAAGTTTAGGTAAAAGTATCTCTTATATTTTTGTGTTCTATTCCTAGCCTTTTTTACATTATTTCAATGTCCTCATTTTGACATTCGTTTCTGTGTAGGAATTCATCGAAATTTAATTATTGTTTATAGTTCTCTTGCCATTCAGTCCATCGATTGGCTTGTCGCACACGTATATACTGCATAATTAATTTTAATTATAATATTAACTGAGAAATAATTAAACAAAATTAAAACTTGACAAAGGTTTACGTTCACCTATTTATTATAATGAAAAAATAGATAAATGTTAATAGTTTGTCCATAAACCAACATTAAGCACTAACCGATCCATTCTTCTTGGGATTGACTCAATGACTTTTTTTACAATACTCCGGACTATGCTTTCCCATCACTTTTTCATGAGCTTAGGAGGTTCACTTAAATTTTATGTACACTTTTAAATTCTCCTCTGTTGTATACTTTAAATAAATTCTACAATCAAACAGAGGCATAATCAACTTTTTGAATTTGACGAATTCATGGTGGCTTTCGATAAGGTTTTTTAGAATCTGATGACAATTGAGAAGATAAAATTGTGCATGTACTAATTTAAAAAAAACTCAAAATTGAAATTGAAATTTGAATTTAAGTAGAATTCAAAATTTAAATTTGAATTTGAGTAGTTAATTAAAACAAAAAAATAAAATCGTGAAAATGGCCAATGCACATCTCAAGCAGATACTTAAAATAAAAAATAAAACACAAATTCAAACAAATTTAATAAAATTAAAAGAAAGCCAACAGCAGCAGACAGAGACACAATGGAAACATAAAACCGCCAAACCTTCCAAAAGAAAGATTAGAAAATACATAGGTGGAAGCGGCGACCAAAAAAGGGTCAAAAAGAATAACGATCCAAAAATAATAAGAAAAATAAAATTCGAAAAAATATAAATGATACATCAAAAAATAAAGAAAAATTAGGAAAAAATTAAAAAAAAATTTCTAAATAATTAAAATCATTAAAATCCCTCAAAATTACGAAAAATCGCCTATTGGTCGCACACAAGCACAGAACAACTATATAAGCAGTGGCCAATTTCATAATTTAAACTTCTTACTAATTTTGAACTTTGACATTTTTACAAACCATTTGAAAATTTTTAGCGGTAAGGATTGTATTTGGTTGAATTGTATATGCTAAAAATAATAATACAACAATCATATAAAAAGTCATACCATATAATTAAATAGCGGTAAATAAACTTAAATTCGATTTAAATGAGAAATGGCGATACAGTATAAGTTTCAAGAACCTTAATTGCACTTTGATCCACAGTATCCACTGAGATATAATCACAAAAAATCATTTTTTAACTATAATCGTCACCATACATCGATTAGCGTAGTATTCAAATCCATTGAGCTTCGACTTCGTAGAGTGTAGGCGGATCGGGTGGGCGAGATGCGAAATTTGATAACATGAGTATAAAACTTGCTTACCTGTTCAAATAATATTTGTCAAAAGTACAGAACAAAATTTAAACTGTGTGAGATCGCGAAATTGTGAATAAGTAAGAAATTTAAATAAATTAATTACATAACAAATTAAATAAGAACCACTACATTCCATTTTTTGTTATGTGCGGATGGTTTGTTTGGTTTATTTGTTTTCCATTGCCATAGTCACCTTCCTATAATTCGCTTCCATTCAGCATTCTGAAAATGAGGCTTCCTAAAATCTCAAAAATCGTCGCGGCTCTGTCATCTCCGCCGGCCACACATCCTCAATCCCCTTGAGAGACTAGACATAAAGAGTTCCGAGCCAAATATGAGAAATTAAAGAGGACATGGTCCTCTCCAGAGAAGACTCATGGATTGCACCAGAAGATCACGCGAGTTTCGCGCGCCAGAGATGACCTGATCATTGAAAATCTCGCACAGCGAATCACGATCGCGGAGCATAGCGCTGCACTCCACTAGATCTTCACCAAAAAGGAGTTGCCGGCGCGTCTGTCGGCAGGAGCACGGCCCAGCAGATTAATATTATTTCAGCCTACCATTTACCAGGGCCGTCGACCAATCCAGCGGGTCAGGGAAACATAAGTTTAACTACGACAAGGAAAATATCTCAAATTTCTGCCCATCACTCAAGGCATAAGGCGAACAAAAATCGAAGGCGACGAGAAAAATGCCAGGCTGAGAATGCCCTACGAGCTTCCGAAACAGCAACCTCCAGTATGACATTTACAACTCTCTGGAACTCAAACCGCTCTACTCGCTTCTGCAAAAAGTGGATCGAGATCTGGAAGTTGTCTATGCACCCTCACATTGGTAGTCTCTCTCCACTGGATTCGAATCAGGCGAAAATAAGTATAGAAAATTTCAATGTCAGGATTCCATCGAACTTGAAATTGACCATCAGTGCTGGACCGATAGTTCTATTGTCACGAGTGCTGGTTCGACACCTCTCGTTATATTCGAACCAGAGATCCCTCAGGATGTTCCGTATATAAACTTGATTTCTGGGAGAGCGTCTCGAGAAGATATCTTTTGAGCCCAACGAAAACAGACGAAGCGTTATTTCCCCGTCGACATCGATGCTGACGATGAATGAGAACTTCATTCTTTTGTGTTGTTGTTGTTTGCCATAAATAAATGTAACTTTAGAAATAAAAATAGTTAAGGTTTATTGTTTTCTTGCATGAGAATGATTGTGTGATTTAATGTCTGAAGGTCATCCGAGAGGGGTAATTATAAAACTCCGAGAGTAAGAAAATACCCCGTCGAGGAGTTTGGGTTTTTTTCATGCATCTTCATAACAATCAATTAATGTGAGGAATCTAAACCTTGCAAATAAAATATTAAAATAACATAAATGTGGGACAGAGTAGATAGTTGAGCATCTAGGAGAAGTCAACCTTACTAATTTTTCCGCTTTTCTTTTACAAGTTTGATGTTGTGGACCCAATGCTTGCAGCATATCCAATTTTTAAAAATTTTTCTACGTTTAAGAGGTTAATTTAATATTTATTAATATTTATAAATTGATTTAAACATATTTCATACCAAACACTTGGTGAAACTTCGACTTTTACTGATTCTAAGAAACGATCCAAATTCTTGGGACCCCAAAATAATGTTATTATTTTTTTTAATAAAAAATAATTCTATCTTTATTTATATTTAAAAATTTTTTTAATGTAAAATAGATTATTTAGGATGTAATAATAAAGATAATTTAAATTGTGATGAATATTTTTGTATAATTAATAATAATAATTATAATTTAAACAATTAATTAATTAAATATGATAAAGTAAATATGAGACCGTTTTGATTAGTTTTAATGAATTTCGATGTTTATTAGATACAGGGGCAAACATAAGTTCGGTTAATAAAGGTTTTCTTCAAAAGTTTGGAACTCGAGGTTTAGAGAAATATGTAAACGAATCACCTATTGAAATAATAAGAAAAATGTAATTGACTCTGGTATAGCATGACTTGTTGATTGAATTGTCATTTAGAAAAGATCATACAATCTCTTTCCAAACCAAATGGTAAATGACATCATAATAATTTTATCTGAAATTAATAAATTTAATTTCCAAATTTTAGATTAAAAAAAAAATTTCTCACGTTCCGAATAAAATTTATTTTATTTTCATATGGGAATTAGATTCATTTATATTAATTTTAATGTGATCAAAGAAACACATGTCTCTAAAATATTTTGGTTTTTTTTCCGATTTTATCACTTACACATGTTTTCGGCATATAATTTTAATATTATATTATTTTAAAATTCGAACAAGATTTTAGATTTTGGTCTTCTACTTTCATATATTTTGAAAGTACTTCTTTTTAGTATTGTATAATATAATTAAATACATTTTATATATATAAATATATATATAAATGTTTCAATTATTTTCATTATTTTCCTATATAATACATGTAATAAGATTTTCGATCATAATATAAACTTTATAAAAATAAACACAATATTAAAACAACTTTTTATTTAATAAATATCATTTTAATATTCATCATTATCCTTCTCTTCGATGATCTTCTAACGCTTTAGCCATTCGATCCATCTAGGCTTCACTGCATTCGGAAATTGAACACGAAGAATTTCATAAGGTTAAGTTATTCAAAACAATGTTCAAAACAGTGATCTCATCTTGTTTTGAGGTCACTGTCAAACTTTCAAGTTTACGGAACCGACCAATAATACCTATTGAAAATTTATTTTTACATTTAGATATTTCCATGTATGCTTTAACTATTAAAATATGCCCTGAAAACTTTCCTCTGACCTTTATAGTAAAATTTCTCTTGTTCGTAACTGTTCTGTTTTTTTTTTGGAGATTTCATTTTTACATTTAGTGACAATTTGATATAATACAACATTTTTAATACCTAAATGACAAAATTCAATGTGAATGTAAATTATCAATTGGGTAACGTAATTTTGGGGAACTAGTTATCCTTTATAATTATTAGCAATCTATCTCTTATACATAGTTTTTCTATGCATTTAAAGTATTGTTTAACTTTATCAGATAATCATTCTTTCTCACCCTTCAATAGCTCTATATTTTGATTATCCATTGTAATTGCATTTAATAATGTTTTAACCAGCTATTTTTTTATTTCGATTGTAAACAAGAAGTCAGGTAACTAGGCGTGGCTGTTTATAGAATTTTCCGTTTATCATGCTAATCTTTCAAGTCAAAAAACTTTATTTTTATTCAAAATATAACAACAATACATTTTTTGAAATTCAAAAATTTCTCATTTTTGTAGATTCACAAAATGTATATGTTGGAAGAATATTTCCCATCATTAAACTAATATATTACACAGTAGGGTGCAATAAATACAGGATAAATATGCGGAAAGCGATGTCGATAAACAATAAACTGGATTCTGATGAGATATTAGATTATGAACAATTTTATTAAATTATAATGACGACGAAAGATGATAAATGTGATTTATAAAACTATTTGATTTGATAATATTAATTTTATTTTATTTGATATATTTATTCAGTTTATTGTGCTATATTATTTTATTAATGTTTTATTAATATTCCAATTCATCGCGTCAGATGGAGATGAAATTCAAAACCGCGCAGTAAAAACTGCTCGAATTCTTCCGCTTCCCTGACCATAAAGTAAGTCGTCTACAAACTATTTAATGCCAACACGTAAATCATTAAAAATGATTCAAACATCAGAACTATTTTCATAGCCTGGTTAGAGTTTAAATATATTGGCTAAGCCACATGCATTAACTTGCATTAATGAATAATAATATTGCCTCATTACGAGGATGGCACAAAATATCATGATTTTAATCAATACAGTTTCAAGTTTTATTATGGTGACGATATATAATCTGTCGAAATATATTGTAGTTTAATTTATATCTTGGCACTTTCGTTTATTTAATTCAATGCCATTGTTTTGTGATTATTATAATCAATTACTTGAATGTGTAATGTTAAATGTTTTTATAAATATAAATCAATAAATTTAGTATGTTAATGTGAATGGATTGTATGAAGAATGAAATCTGACCTTCTGTAAATATCCATGTTTTCTAGTTAAGATAAATTCCTAAAAAATAACGAGTGTTGGAATAATTTTGAAAATGATCAGTTTTGAATTTTCTTGAAATAAATAACTTTGAAGTGTTAAATTTGATGTCTTAAACACGAATGCTACGGTAGCTAAATATGGAATATTTTATTAAAGCGCCAGGGAATTATGAAATACAATCGGATATCGAAGATTTTATAAAATAATTAGAAAGAATTTTGACCGAATGTCAATTACAAAATAATTTAGAGGGCAATTCGTGAGGGCATTTTTAACAACAGATGCCATGAAAAAATACGTTTTTACTGACAAAAAACTGAAATACATCAATAGACTAAGTGAAGCTTTTAAAATACCAATGAATTAGATCAAAAATTTGAATGAAGTTCTAAAATACCAACAAAGAAATGATTCCGCTGGTGATTTCTGCGAAATAAATTGTAAAACTAACCGAAAAGATTTTACAAAACCAGATGAATAAGGAAAAATTGCAAAGATTTTTAAATTTTTACACAACAGAAGATCACGAGTTAGAAAAAGATTTGAAAAAGAATGACTTGTGGAAGAAATCAGAGAGAGTATAAAAAAAGGTAAATAAAGAATTTAAAAGAAACAATTTCCTAGTAACAGCTGTGAAAACAAATGTGAGATATGTAGATGTTGCAGGAAAACAACAAATAATCAAATGAGAAAGTGTCCAAAGAAAAAAATTACATCGTCAATTAAAAAAGTGGCCAAATATTCTAGATTAAATGTGAGCTTCCGAAACAAACGCTATTACAAGGGCGTATTCCTAAATAACAACCAGAAAAAGTTTAAATGCAGGGCATGCCAAGGAGAGAGACTTAAGTGTTCAGAGTGTCTAAATGTGTAATCTAGTCACTGTCATAAGCAGGCTCAGATAGTGGGTGGCTAGAAGGGCCATGTGAAACGGGTCAATTCTTTTAAAGGGCTTCAATTTCAAATTAATCACGATAACAATTTTAATTTTTAAACGAAGGAAAATATTTCATGTCATAAAGAGTTCATTAAGCTTCTTTTAAAAATTTAAAAACTGTGAAGTAATAAAAAATAACCATAAGATAACGACATTTTTGAAAGAAATTAAATAAATGCTTATTTATACCATTTTTTATGAAGCCTTATACTTTGTGTGGGCTCCAAAAAATATTTTTGATCTGGGCCCCATTGAAGCTCTCTGCAGGTCTGGTTATAAGTCATGCCGTTTCAAATATCAATGATTCATGCTGCGTGGAAGAATAAATCGTCAATATTAGAGATCAGTAGCCGCAACCAAGGATGAATAAAGAGCTGAACAAACATGACTAAACGGATATGCTCCACCACGAGAGGAGGTTATCGAAGCTATATAATAAGTGTAAATGAATTGTTTTAACTCCAGCAACTTTTCGGAAACTAATGAATGTGATATTAGGTGAACTCAATTGAAAATAGCAATGGTATATCGAGATGATATTCTCATATTTTCAAAATGATTGAAAGAACATTATAAAATAATGAATGCTTCTTAGAGAAATTAAAACAGGCTAGATTAAAGGTTTGTTCATTCAAGTGCAAATGTTTGAAAGATGAAGTTAAGTTTCTTAAACATATTATTAGTAAAAATGGGGTAAAAACGAATTAAGATAAAATCAAATCAGATAAAAGAATTGAAAAGATTCTTAAAATCAATAACTCTTGAAATTTATTATTTAAAATATTATTAAAATGGTATTTTCAAATTAACATATTAAATGTGTAATGTAAAGTATTAAATGTTTTATAAATTTAAAATAATAAATTTATTATATTAATGATAATGGAATGTATGAAGAAAGAAATTTGACCTGTAAATATCCATGTTATCTAGTTAAGATAAACTCCTTAAAAATATTGTGTTTGAATAATGTTGAAAAAGATCAGTTTTGAATTTTCTTGAAATAAATTATTTTGGAGTATTATTTATGGATGTTTTAAACACCAAAGCTACGTTAGCTAATAAAGGTAAATCCTTCATTATATTGTAATCGGATCACGTATTTATACGTTTTTGATAGATTGTTAGTGGAGCGTGGGTCACGTTAAAATGCGGGTTCCAATAATTTTTTTTAGTTTATTTCACTAACCTTTGGTGGTCGGACGTTGCTAAAAGCTAAATATCGTGTACATAGATATTATATATATATATATATATAACGTATATATAAAAATCACCCGTTACCAGCACTAGTACGCGGCCGAAAACTGCCCGATCACAATGTGTTAAGGATAGTTAAAGTATTTAATATCTATTCTATTAAAAGCCGTATCAACAATTTTTTACTATTTTCATACAATGCTTAAATTAAAGCCTAAACGCTAATATAAACCTTATAATATTTGTAAAAAAAATATATGTTAAATATTTAAAATGGCGTACTATTTTTCAAAATAACTATGGAAAGAATATATACAAATATGAGAATGTTTTATAAGGAAAATACAATAGGTGTTTGGGTTCCATTGGAATGGTGAGACGGTACTGCTAACCTTTTTGATAAATAAATATTTAATTCAAAAATTTTGCAACCTCATATATCTCACCGAGATTGAATTCAAAATTAAACGATGTAAAATTAGTGTCTATAACTTATGGATATTTAGTAATGCTCGTAAATGAAGGATTCATGAAGAATAACTTTATTTTATTGATTTGAAATTTTGCCTAATTGTCATGGTAACGATAACTAAATCATTTAGTTTCATATGGACAATGACTTTTGTTAATATTAAGAGTAGTGGGATACCGGCCCTCTAGCTCAGAGGCCATCTAGCTCACATACTCCCCCGCCAAAAATTTTTTTTCTAAGTTTAAAAGTACAAATTTTTTGTAGAACAAAGACAATGACTCATCAAAAATTTTTCAAGGTAATTTAAACAAAGACCATGAGTCATTCAAGGTCATTGGATGACTCATCATATTTTCTCAAGGTCATTCAAACGAAGACCATGACTCATCAAAATTTTCGACGCCATTCAAAAGTAGGTCAAGGTCATTCAAAAGTAGGGCAAGGTCATTGGATGACTCATCAATTTTTTTCAAGGTCATTCAAAATTTATCAAGGTCATAGTATTTTTAAATATTTTTTAATTTTAATTTACTACTTATTTTTATAAGTAGTATATATTTTTGTAAATTTTTTTAATTTTAATTTTTATTATTATTTTATAAATATTATTATTATTTTTATTATTATTATTTATAAACATTATTATTTTATTATTATTTTTATTATTATTATTAATATTATTATTAATATTATTATTAATATTATTATTAATATTATTATTAATATTATTATTAATATTATTATTAATATTATTATTAATATTATTATTAATATTATTATTAATATTATTATTAATATTATTATTAATATTATTATTATTAATAATATATAATAAAAAACCAAGACATATACAACAAAAACTTTTATTATAAAGAAATAATTCTACTATAATAATATTGTCGAAGAGCTTTATTCAAAGCCCATTTCACATACTTTCGATATCGGGCCGCACAGCAATGACATCCATTACCACATTGATATTCAGGTTCCATTTCTTTTGCCAATTTGTTTTGTTTGACATCCCATAGGAA
Organism: Schmidtea mediterranea; assembly: GCA_022537955.1. Taxonomy (NCBI): domain Eukaryota; kingdom Metazoa; phylum Platyhelminthes; order Tricladida; family Dugesiidae; genus Schmidtea; species Schmidtea mediterranea. The sequence continues at coordinate 285,511,356 of CM039679.1, forward strand.
CTCGTCGATTACGGTAAATATCCATATTGACGTATAATTAAAGACTAAATCTGGAATTATTGATTTTGGCTTATTCTTCAATATTTCATTTATTTCTGGATAATAGAATTCCAGACGTTCTTTAATAACTTTAAAATAATCATCTATCAAAGAGTTAATAATAATAATATTTAGTAATTATTAATTACTATAATGTTTAATTTCATTTATAGCTTGAACTGCGCTTGGTACATCCATTATAATGATAAAAATTGAAAAAACAATTACTTTTATACTAATTTAGACCAATGAGAAGTTAAACACACAACCTTTTAGCTATAAACAATAAATATTAATTTATATAGATTTGAAAATGATTAAAGAAATTTTAATACTAATATTAGTTTTTAATATGGTCAACTTAATTGTTGTAACCGTTCAAGGTAAAAATTCAACAAGATGTGTATGTCCTGATACAGCAGTATTGATGGATATTTTGTATATGATAGATAGACCTAGATATTTGAAAACTCCAGTCAAAAGATTATCTGAAAGAATGAGTAATTTAGAATTCCGATTTGAACATACATATGAGACTTTAAAAAAGAGCTAAAAACGAATTATATGATGATATTATATATCTAAATAAGACCATTGGTATTATCCAAAATGAATTATGAAAATCAATATTAGAATTGAAAGAAAATCACAAACTTATTGAAAAAATGATGAATCAAGTTCAATATAGTATAAAATTTTATTCTAATAAAACAACTGATCAGTTCAATCGTATAATGAAATTACAACAACCAGTTAACAGCGGTGGTAACAAATTGAAAGAAGTTAACAGTGCCAACAAATCATCATTGCCATTTCCATTATATATTTTTACATATTTTCTTAGTATTGCATGATTTTGATTGGTCGAATATAGTATAAATAAGCAACATTTACAGTACAATGTTTATTTAATAATGATAATGGTGTTGGAATAAATCCATGACCACTCAACCGATTTATTTGTGAAAACTTGGTAAGAACAAAATGAATTTATTTTATTTATAACCCACTTACTACCTTTATCATTAATTAATGTTATTTTTTCATCAAGAAGAGTAGCACCTTCATCTAAAAATGAATCACTCATTATTCTGGCAGTGTTTGAAATGATGAAAGATTGAAATTCTCCATTTTTTTCAAACTCTACATCAATACAAAATTGAATCTTAACAGATCACATTTGATTGATAACATTATTTAATTTATTAATTAACTGTGCGGGTACTGTAATTAACTTTAAATTTAAATTCGAAACATCCATTCTAACAATGGCATGTGATTGATTTAAATCAAAATTAACAATAGGTGCTATCGAGCTACCATATTGATTAATAATAACAGAAGGAATATCAACAGGAAAACATCAGAAACATCATCTGAATCAGAAATGATTATTACATCGTCTACCATCTTTGATTCATCAGAGTCAGAAAGTATGATAGTTTCTATAATTTTAGGAACTTTCGAAGAGCGTGGATTATTATTATTATTTGTTTTTCTTTTCTTTTCTTTTTTGTAATATTATTAGTATTTTTATTATTATTTTATTATTATTATTATTATTATTATTATTATTATTATTATTATTTATTATTATTATAATTATTATTAATATTATTATTACTATCACTCAATGGTAATTTAAAAATATATTTTCGCTTACAGTTAAACTGTGTTAAATGTTCCTTATGGTTTAAATAAAAGTCGGTATAATTCATTTTATGGGTGGTTTTACACGTGGGACAAATATAATAGGTGATGTGGTTATAGATATGAGAATAATAATTCTCCATAATCATATCACAATTTCCATCGTGTTGTGAAGAATTGCAAAAACTTGGGTAAAGGTTACCTGTTATAATAAAAGAAAAATAGAATCAATCTGAATAGAACTAATAATAATTTAAAAATATATAATTAATAAAATTTCTTACTTCATACTTGACAATTAAACTTGACAATTTACCGTAGTTTTCTATTTCTTTCTTTGTTAATTTTGTGCTTGTCATCGGCATAGTATTTTCCATTTTTAAAAAATGAAAATACTATGCCGATGACAAGCACAAAATTAACAAAGAAAGAAATAGAAAACTACGGTAAATTTATTATTTATTATTTATTAATATTATTATCATTGTTTCCAGATAAATATCAGGCTGTAATCTTAGAACGTTTGTTCTTTTTCTACCCACAACTACGAGCAATAGTTAAAGACCAGCCAGAATCAATCCTTCCAGATCTGGTATATGGAACAACAAATATATGGATCTTCAATATCATAAATCAAGCTCTATGGGATATAAAGCTTGACCGAAGACCGAAGGAGATGGAACCCAAATACCCCTGTATTTTGGATTGCAGCTGCTGTGATTTTCGGTACCAGCGATATGTCGAATGATGCCTGGCGAAATCTGTTAGGAATTCATCTAAATATCAACTTTTTAGAAAATAAATGTTTTGTATTTTATTTTTGTTTTGTTTTGGTAGTAATAGTTTTATTTTGGTGGTGGTAACAATAATAATAATAATAATAAAAATAATAATAATAATAATAATAATAATAATAACTCGTAATAATAAAACACGTAATATTAATAATGCATTTTATATAGATGAAAGATGTGTGTAAAATCATATACAATCTCAATGGGTTAATTCACATACAGTTTTATATATTTTTACAGTCACGCACTTATCTTGCACTTATCATGCACTTATCATGCATTGTCTTTGTTATAATAATACGCTTGATTCTGATTGGTTAATCAGTATCTGTCAAGGTATAAAAGCGCGTCACCACCTTATAAAGATCATAAATCAAACATGACCAAGAAAATAAGTGTTTAACCAGTTCAGATGTTCCACAATTATAAAATGTATTTTTTAAAGGAGCCTATCAATATGCAATTGGCAAACCCAGTCAAACTCAATAAAACTCAATTTCAATCTCTTGCTGGGACTCTCTCAATGTTAGATTTCAAGGATAATGATAATACGTTCAAAAAGATCAATTCCAATTTAAAATGCAATAAAAATGCTTTCTTCACGAGTCAATATACCAGATATTATGATGCATTTACAGAAATAGGTTTCAAAGAACAGGAAAACTGGTATATAACAATAGCAATCCAAGGATATAAAGCTGATCAAAATGATGTGCTTTCTCCAATCTGGAAAATTGTTACTGCTAGACTTTCACAGTTATTTTAATGTATAGTGTTTAGTGTTTAATAAATGTATTAATGTTTTCTTTGTTATTCTATAAACAAAATTATAAGTAGTTTTAAAATAGTTTTAAAATGATATCTGAAAAAGGTAAAACATAAAATATAAAATAGTTAATTAATTAATTTCGTTTAGAATATTTGATAAACTCGAAGAAATAACCAGTATAAAAATTAGAGATATGTTGACTCTAGTAGAAGCATTGAGTAAAGAAGATTCAGGTTGTGATTCTGAATGTCAGAGTGATGATACTGAAATTGTTAATGATGGAGAAATTAATACTGAAATTTTTAACGATTCTGAAGAAATTATTGATGATACACTTATTAATGATGAAGAAAATATTAATGATTCTGAAGATACTACCGAAATTATTAAAGATGAGCCTACCGAATTTAAGAATTGTATTGACCATGTTATAGAAAATATTATGATAGAATATTGTGGTGATGAAGAATGTACATGTAATAATCAATAAATCTTTAAAAATGTAGTTTTTTATTAATAATAATAATATCAAAGAAGTATTTATTAAATTCTATGATAAACTTTATTACATAAATATAAAACAGATGCTCCAGTTAATAGTTTTTAAAAAATTTGCAATTTTCGATATAAATATCAGAGCGTTTGGCTTCTGTGGCAACTTGAATAATCGCTGTCCATCCACCATTTGTTTCTACCCACGGATCAATTTTTGTTTCTATAACCTAAAAATGATAAATTAATAACGATATAAAGTAATTTACCTATATAGACCATTGGAAATAATTTTCATAGTCAGATCCAGATTTTAATATCATGTGTTTCATATACATTAATCCTACTATTATTCGCATCCATTTATTATTTTCATCAAACATGTAACTAAATATCGATTGGAATGACTTCTTTCTCTCCAATGTTGGCAAATTGATAATTTTTTCATAATCAAATGGGATGTCTTCTACGATTTTCTCGGTACGGTTTACCATGAATTTCATGTTTTTAATGATTTCATCTTCTTCTCTATTATTAGAGACCAGCTCATTCAACAAAGTTATAAAAAATTTAGTTTCTCGCATTTTATAAAAATATTTGAAAGTGTAAGCTTATTTATACTATATTCGACCAATCAAAATCATGCAATACTAAGAAAATATGTAAAAATATATAATGGAAATGGCAATGATGATTTGTTGGCACTGTTAACTTCTTTCAATTTGTTACCACCGCTGTTAACTGGTTGTTGTAATTTCATTATACAATTGAACTGATCAGTTGTTTTATTAGAATAAAATTTTATACTATATTGAACTTGATTCATCATTTTTTCAATAAGTTTGTGATTTTCTTTCAATTCTAATATTGATTTTCATAATTCATTTTGGATAATACCAATGGTCTTATTTAGATATATAATATCATCATATAATTCGTTTTTAGTTCTTTTTAAAGTCTCATATGTATGTTCAAATCGGAATTCTAAATTACTCATTCTTTCAGATAATCTTTTGACTGGAGTTTTCAAATATCTAGGTCTATCTATCATATACAAAATATCCATCAATACTGCTGTATCAGGACATACACATCTTGTTGAATTTTTACCTTGAACGGTTACAACAATTAAGTTGACCATATTAAAAACTAATATTAGTATTAAAATTTCTTTAATCATTTTCAAATCTATATAAATTAATATTTATTGTTTATAGCTAAAAGGTTGTGTGTTTAACTTCTCATTGGTCTAAATTAGTATAAAAGTAATTGTTTTTTCAATTTTTATCATTATAATGGATGTACCAAGCGCAGTTCAAGCTATAAATGAAATTAAACATTATAGTAATTAATAATTACTAAATATTATTATTATTAACTCTTTGATAGATGATTATTTTAAAGTTATTAAAGAACGTCTGGAATTCTATTATCCAGAAATAAATGAAATATTGAAGAATAAGCCAAAATCAATAATTCCAGATTTAGTCTTTAATTATACGTCAATATGGATATTTACCGTAATCGACGAGTTCCTATGGGATGTCAAACAAAACAAATTGGCAAAAGAAATGGAACCTGAATATCAATGTGGTAATGGATGTCATTGCTGTGCGGCCCGATATCGAAAGTATGTGAAATGGGCTTTGAATAAAGCTCTTCGACAATATTATTATAGTAGAATTATTTCTTTATAATAAAAGTTTTTGTTGTATATGTCTTGGTTTTTTATTATATATTATTAATAATAATAATATTAATAATAATATTAATAATAATATTAATAATAATATTAATAATAATATTAATAATAATATTAATAATAATATTAATAATAATATTAATAATAATATTAATAATAATAATAAAATAATAATAAAATAATAATGTTTATAAAATAATAATAATAAAAATAATAATAATATTTATAAAATAATAATAAAAATTAAAATTAAAAAAATTTACAAAAATATATACTACTTATAAAAATAAGTAGTAAATTAAAATTAATAAATGTTTAAAAATACTATGATCTTGAGAAATTTTGAATGACCTTGAAAAAAATTGATGAGTCATCCAATGACCTTGCCCTACTTTTGAATGAACTTGAAAAATATGCTGAGTCATCCAATGACCTTGAGAAAATTTTGATGAGTCATGGTCTTCGTTTGAATGACCTTGAGAAAATATGATGAGTCATGGTCTTTGTTTAAATGACCTTGAGAAATATGATGAGTCATCCAATGACTTTAAGGAAATTTTGATGAGTCATGGTCTTCGTTTGAATGACCTTGAGAGATATGATGAGTCACCTAATGACGTTGAGGAAATTTTGATGAGTCATGGTCTTTGTTTGAATGACCTTGAGAAATATGATGAGTCATCCAATGACTTTGAGGAAATTTTGATGAGTCATGGTCTTTGTTTGAATGACCTTGAGAAAATATGATGAGTCATGGTCTTTGTTTAAATGACATTGAAATTTTTTTGATGAGTCATTGTCTTTGTTCTACAAAAATTTGTACTTTTAAACTTTAAAAAAAAATTTCCTGGGGAGTATGTGAGCTAGATGGCCTCTGAGCTAGAGGGCCGGTATCCCACTACTATTAGGTTTAATTAATAATTAGGTGCTTATGTGCATGCTGAGTATTATTATGTTTTTTAGGTCACGATACACCAATCTTATGACTGGCACTTATTCTAGTTCATGTATAAGGAGAAAAGAGAAACAAATTTATATGATATTTATTTAAAAATGAAAATTATTAAATGAAATATCTAAAAATAACAATAAAATATATCAATATCAGGCAATGGCTCATTCAATTATCTAATGGCTTAGATTGTAAAATATCTTTCGAAATGACATTGTAAGTGAATCTCCTAAAAGATATAATATAAATGTAACAGAATATTATCAAAATTAAATGTTGTTTAAATGGAAAATAAATTAAATATGCAGTGAAATCTTTCAATAGGTATTTGGTGAATTCGAGTATCTGGAAGATAAATCTTGGCCGGCAGACGTGGCACAGTAAATGTGCGCATGAGCGGACAAATACTATCAAAACATTACCTAATAAATAGCTTTTTTCCCATATTATTACGTAATATGAATGCTAATTTACTATTATTGAATACTCCCAGTTATTGAACATCTTGCAAGTTAAATGAAGTGTGAAAATGTCAACTTTAATTTAAACTTTTTATTGTTTCTTACTTCTATAATAATAATAATAATAATAATAATAATAATAATAATAATAATAATAATAATAATAATAATAATAATAATAATAATAATAATAATAATAATAATAATAATAATAATAATAATAATAATAATATAATAACAATAATTATAATTTCTCAGTCAGACTGTTAATTCTTTTAAATTTTTAATATCCAAGAAGTTGAACTTAAAAAGTCTTCTTAAAGAATACAATGTAGAAAACCAAAATATTTATATATAATTTCTACATCAATTTATAATTATATGTATCAAGTTAGTTTGATAAAAACTATTAATTATATAAATTTATACATATTTTAATAATTAAAAAATTGATATTTTTGAATAATTTAACTTAAATAATAAATCATTTTTTGATTTTTGACTATTTAAAACAGGTTTGTTAAACTCAACTCATGTTTTTAGCCGCATTAACAATTTTAGGCTTAGGAAAGGCCGCACAAAAAATTACTAAGTTTAAAACATTTATTATTAATAAAAATGCATATATGGATTAGCAAATTGTTAGAAAGGTATATATGTATATAGAAGCTTGTCTATTTTGTTGTGTAGTAATCAATCTTTACCAGATGAACTCAAAATAAATAAATTTGGTTAAAATAATATTTTACTATTTTTGTCAATAAAAAATAAAAAATTAAGAAAAAATAAAATTTATTTGAAAAATTTGAAAAATGTAAAAACAAATTCTTAAAGAAATCAATTGCAATAAGTTCTAAAAAATTAGACCAAATATTTGGACTGATGCATTGATAGCAGCTGTTGACAGAATTATATATATGGGAATATGTTCAAAATAAGTGATTCTAAAAATTGTGCATTTGAAATTTGTAATGTAAGGATCTAAATAGAATTTCAACAATTTCTAACTGTTTATATGATTTAATTCCATTAATACGTCCAAAGCAGCAGGTGAAAACAGCATTTCGTGGATAATTATTCATTTTCGGTATATTTCCTATTACGAGGAAACTTTGTACTTAATTTTGGCAAATATTTTACTTTTCATTTTACATTATCCATTTAAAAAAATTTAAATTAATATTATATATTTATTTAGAATTCATCAGATCTGTCTGTCTGTGATTCATTAATTTAATTTTAAAAATTAATAATTCATATATTTTTAATCGACAACATAACATTTTTATTATTTTATATTTAGAATTTGTCAGATCCGGCTGCCTGGATGTTATTTATTGATTTAAATTCAAAAACAAATAAGTTATATATTTTTATTCGACAACCGAACATCTTTATTTCAACGTAATTTGAAAATCAACTTTTCTTAACCAAATTATGCATAATTTGTCGAATTATATCAAGTTATTCTTTTAAACTATTATTTATTTTTCTAAACAATATTTTTGATTAAGTAGCGTAATTGATTATTTCAGTCTATAATTTGATAAATTATAGTATAAGTAATCAATGGTATATTAAAATTTTATAAAAATGAACAATGATTTTTAAAAACAAAATAATTTTAAATTTAAGTAATGAAATATAATGTTATTTTAATTTAATTAACACCATATAAAACGAAGGAGGCATGAATTTCAATGAAATTTTCTGCAGAATTACTTAGAACACTGGTAAAGTATTTAAGATCCTCATTGGACACAAAGCTTGTTATGTTCATTGACTTTATTTGTTTTCTTTCTTAATCTTTTCCCAACAACTTTAAATAATATTGTTATAAAGATCGTATAAAACACATTTTTAGAGTTCACAAAAATCGTTCACAAGAGATTTGTTTTTTGTTTACGTATTTTTAAAAAAAACTAATAAAATATTAAAATCTACTAAAGTAATAAATTTATAAATAAATAAAATTACGCAGTAGCATCCACAACTGAACAGATATCTTCATGATTTTTCTGGTTTAAAGTATAAACATCCAAAGTTTTCATTTGATAGTCCCCTAGGTACTGCACGGTATCCGAAAGACTGAAATCTTCGCATCGAATTCCACCATATCCTTTATTGCATCTTGTTAAAATAAAAAGATTTTATTTAATATTATAAGATAAAATTAAATTAAAATTCGAAAAATTTATCAAATAAAAATACCTACAAGCACACAGCTCGTTTAAGCATATCAATAAATAAACATTTAGCTCCATTCTGGCAGTAGTCTAAAAATCTTCCTTCACAGGCTGTCATGCGATTTGCAATGGGTTTCGTGGGTAAGTATTCTCGAGTCGTTTTATGAACCTTAATATTTTTAAATTGTTTGTATCTTGGCTTTGAATTGAGAATCCTCTCTTCGAAAATCGGGTTATCTTTGAAAATCTGTTCAGCAATAGATCTGCGATTCCTACTCTCACTGATCGGATGAAACAATTGTATTGAATAAAGACAACTGTTATTTTTTCCGCACCTCCAAACGATTTGTCGAAAGGTCAACTCGATTTTCACGACCTCAAGAATTTTCATCAGCCAATCATTCTTTTTACTCATCAAATCAAAATAATGATTTCGAATCATTGCAACAATAGTTTCGTTAATGTTTCCGGATTTTGGGTTCAATTGCGGCACAATTATCGCGACCAATAGGAGTAGAAAGAATACCTTCAACAGGTGAGCATGGGTTAATTTGAACAGTTGTACATCGGAATACATATTGAATGTGAGAGCCAAAATGAAATAAACAATCTCTCTGAAACAGAATAATATATGTTTGTAATAAAATATTTTAATCCAGGAAGTGTTGTTGAATGAAATGATAATACCTGAATTCAGCTAAATATAGGCACAACTGCAAAGCGGCGTGATGCAAACCAAATTCATCGGCACCGAAGATTGGTCAACAAATCAATGGTAAAGGAGTTGTATAATTCTTTCTCTGGATAAGAGTGGATGGCGTCGTTGCAATTATGGGGAAATTTTCCAACATTAATATCAGGTTAGATTGGTCGAGCAATATCAACCATAATAATAATTATCACATTTCATAGTGGCAGCGAGATCACTAAAAGAGAGAACTGATCCGCCGAGAGCAATATGCTAGCAATTATGATCTGGTATTTTCGTTGCTGGCTCTGGCAAATAGAGATTTCGGGTTTTATATTTTATATTTCAATAATATTTTATAAATAGAACACGCATTCCTTAATTGAAAATGAAGACAAATTGGTTTTTAATATTAATTAGGTTGCATGTGCAAAGTGTAAATTGAAATTTTCTGGTATTTTCTGTGGTTTGCGGTTGATGATTTTCAGTTTATTATCACTGGAAATTTATTGCCATGCTCAGCTTTGCATTAGCTCTGACGAAAACGAGATTAAAAGCTAATTATATACATAATCGGCCATTTTAATTTAAATAACAATTATCACTAGGCTCATTCAATGAATTCAGTTCACCAATAGCTCATCCAAAAAGGGAGAAATTATTTTTTGTCTGTTTCATTTTTAGGACTTTATCTGTCCAGAGCTTTGTCCATTTACTCAAGTTGAGTCTATCTAGACACGACAGCGGTAATACATTTATTATTATTATTATTTTTATTAATATTATTATTATTATTATTATTATTATTATTATTATTATTAATATTATTATTAATATTATTATTTTATTATTATTATTATTAATATCATTATTATTAATATTATTATTATTATTATTATTATTATTATTATTATTATTATTATTATTATTATTATTATTATTATTATTATTATTATTATTATTATTATTATTAATAATAATAGTAGTAGTAGTAGTAGTAGTAGTAGTAGTCTATGTCATCCAAAAATACACAAAATCATAATATTATCCAAAATAATTATTTGTTTATCAGTGCCACCTCCGGTAGTTTTATTTGTAAATATTGATAATGAGATATCCAGATCATTTACAAATAATAAAATTACCATTTATTTATTTGACTTTATTTTATCTCCAATATTGTCATTATATATGGTCAAACACAAAATACCACTTGATGTTTTTATTTTCCTCAGAAGTGTTCAAATTATTTATTTCATATTTGAGAAGAATGAAAAAAAGGATGAAGGTAATGAAGCTTTTCAAAAAAACTACTGAAGAAACTTTTTCCATCTTTCAAAGACTGGAAAAAGAATTAAAGGATCAAACTAGCGCAATATTAGACGAACTTCCAAACCTCCTAGATCAAAGCCAATGAATTTAAAACCAGCATCGAAAGAGAACTTATCTTTTTATATAATGGAAATATAAAACAAAAATTTATGGAGATTTTAGAATATTTTGTATAAAATGGAACAACACAAATTGTAAATAATTAAAAGAGAAATACATGAAATTAGAGTTTGAGAAATAAATCAGTGCCGGGCTTGTTATATTGAAATTCATATAATAGGCATGGATTTGCAGAACAATGCATAAAAGGGTGTGAAAGCATCAAAAGATGCATAACAAACAATAATAAGGTCTAGATTCTAGAACAAAATGATACTGTGTGGAAATGATATGAAAAGAGAATTATTCAGCAAGGATATAAACAAAAAAGAAAATGCTAAAGTAGACAACACAGCGATGTTAGAATAAATTTCCCTTTCTTAAACCCATGAAAATCCAAGATTCTAGGACAGAACTGTTAGGAATATCCAATCAGCAAAATACTAACAGTAAATTCTATTAATTTAAGAACTTGATCTGACTGTAATGCTGCCGACTTTTGAAGAGATTGTAACTGGCGACCACGCCGAAAAAATAGAACCGATTCATTCTGTAACAAGAATTCAAAATCGGAAGCTGATTATGGAATCTTTGCCTAAACAGGCAAAAGACATTTTAAATTTTTATGTCAGAAGATTTGACGGTCGAAGCATGACGGAAGCAGAACAATGGCTCAATGATATTGAAGATTGGATGCTACTTAATAATTTGAATTAAGTAAATATTTTTGACTTACTTTTATCTGAAGAGGCGTCTATCCTTTGGAAAGAATTTAAAGACATCTCCACAACTAGTGAAAATGCTCGTGAATCGTTTAATGACACATTTACAAAAAAGAAGTCTATTATGGATAAAATTTGTGAATTATCATCAGTGAGACAAAATCCCGATGAAAGATTCGTTACATTTGAAATTCGAGTAAAGAAACTCGTTGACGAAGTTTATGACTGTGGAATTTCAAAAGAAAACATCGTCAAACTGATTTTATGCCACAGAGTTCAGAACGACCGTTTGAAAGAAAATATATCGACGAAGGCCAATATTACAAGAGAAGAAATTAGAAATTTAGCAAAGGTATATGAAGCACGAGAAGGTTACGATACGAAAAAACGATCTGAAGAAGTCCAAGCAGTAATTAAATCGACTTATGTAAATGTTACTCAAGATAAACAGAAGCAATGGATTCAAAAATCTTTTAATAACAGAATATACCCAAATCTTCAAACAGAAATAACTTACCAAAATAGAAATGAAAGAAACGAAAGACAATTTGATAAGGTGACCACCTTTAGTTTCAAGGAAACATATCGCACGGAAGATTTATAATAGATGTTGTGGTTTACCAGAACCAGTAGAAGAAAGGTTAAAACCTGGTCAATGCTTTTGTTGTGGACAAAATGACCATTTGCGATTTGAATGCACATTGAAGGACAAGTGCTTAATATGCGGTAAGGAAGGTCATTCATTTAGAAGTTGCAATTTGTTGGTGAAATCACGAAGTAATACACAAAGACTAGAACGAAGAGTTTATTGTATACACGAAGAAAATGATGATAGATCAGATGAATTGATAGAACCACTCATTCATAATGTTGAGACGAAAAAAATACCAAGAAGACCCTTTTGCTTACATTTCGTCAGTAGGGTCGAGACAGTAGATGAGTTTAAAAAACGAAATGTTGAAAAGAAGGATGTGATATTTAAAAAGGATGATGACAGAAAGTGGAGTATGATGGAAATAAATGGATTTCATGTAGAGATGCTATGGGATTCAGGAGCTTCAATCAGGGTGATGAGTGAGAAATGTTGGAGATTGATTGACAGTAGAGAACGGTTGAGTGGAGTATTTTCAAAAGAAGATGAGAAACCTCTCGGAAGCGTTAAAATCTTTGCAAAATGGAACAAAAAATTTCGTGAATTGAATGTTATTATTGTTAGGAAAATTCATCCAGATTTCATAGGAGGAGTATACACCATGAAAATATTTGGCATGGAGCTTAAGGAAGTCAATAATATTGAATCTTCGTTAGTTAACAAGAGAGTTACAGATTCCGATCGGTTAAAGAATACGTTATTGACACTCAAGTTTGACAAGAATTCGAAGTTGGGTACTTTAATATCACAGTTCAGCAACATTTTTATGGCATCCAGATTTGACTTAGGTCATACAAAAGTAATAACACATGAAATAAAGACTTCAGGTCCTCCAATTTTACAAAATCCCAGAAGACAACCTATGCATTTAGAAGGCAAAGTTGAAGAGTTAGTACAGAATTTATTAGAAGATGTTGTGAGGAAATGTCAAAGTCCGTGGAACACACCATTAGTGATCGTTGGAAAACCAGATGGCTCTATAAGAATGTGTCTAGATTTCAGGTTATTAAATTTGGTTACAAAAAGATTTCATTTCCTATGCCAGACATGTAATTATTATTGGATTGCTTAGATAAGTCAAATATATTTTCTTCCATTGACAGGCCTATTATCAAGTAAAGTTGAATGAAAATTCGCAAATCAAGACGGCATTTAGTACAAAAGAAGGACAACAGCTCCTGCCACTTTTCAGAAACTGATGCATCAGATATTGGAAGGATTAATTTTCAAAGGAGTGGTTGTGTACCTTGATGACATTTTAATATATGGTGAAAATCAGGAAACTCATGATAAACTCCTATTTGAAGTATTCACACTCATTAGAGATTCCGGGTTGAAAGTCAATCCAGAGAAATGTGCGTTCAATAAAAGTGTATTAAATTTTATTGGTCATACAGTGAGTGAAAAGGGAATTCAAACAAATAAAATAAAGATTTCAGAAATTGAAAATGCAACTGAACCAAAGAGTCCTACAGAACTGAAATCATTCCTAGGTTTAAGAAATTATTATCGACGATTTATTAAGAATTATTCAATGATAGCAGCAACTCTGTACGCTGCAACGACAGGTAATAAGAAAATGGTTTTTTGGACTGAAGAACGTAGGAAAAGTTTTATCAATTTAAAGAAACTCTTATGTGAAGCACCAATATTGTAATATCCAAGGGCAGATCGACTATTTATTATTGATACGGATGCTAGTTTTGGAGCCATAGGTGCAGTTTTATCTCAGATTAAGGAAGACAGCACTGAAGGAGTGATAGCGTATGGTTCAAGACATTTGGCAAAGCATGAAATGGGATATTGTGTGACTAGAAAAGAGTTGTTGGCTATTCACGAATTTATTGTACATTTTAGACAATATTTATATGGGAGAAGATTTGTAGCCAGAACGGATCACAAGGCATTGACATTTATGAATACAGCAAAAAAACCAATAAGCCCACAATTTCAGACATGGATAGCAAATTTATCTGAATACGATTTTGCGTTACAATATAGAAAGGGAGAAGAACATGGAAATGCTGATGGTATGTCTCGTTTTAATAATACCATATGCTCTCATTGTCAGATGGAAATCAAAGATGCCAAATAGGCAAAATGTAGAACTCGGTACATAAATAGTTTACAAGGAAGTTCAAATATTATGAAAATTATTAAACAGAAGCAAAACGAAGACAGAGTTACTTCAGCAATCACATCATATCTTAATGGAAATGAGGCTCACATATCTTATGAAACAATCAGTAGCAGTATATTCAAGTATTTGAAGATATTACAGATACAAGATGACGTGTTGATGATTAATACAGACGGAAAACTTGCAGTGGTTGTACCCGATTCGTACGTAAAATCTTTAGTAAATTATTTTCAAATTGAACTATGTCATCTGGGTATCAAGAAAACCTTATTTTATTTAAAGGACATTTTCTTTTAGCCATCCATGAATCAGATTATTACAGAATGTATTAATAAATTGAAGATTTGTGCTAGTAGAAAAATTGATCAAGGACGAACAAAAGAAATCTTATTGGCAAGAACAGGAGAACGATTTTTAGAACAGATAGTGGTGGATATCGTATATATGGAGACAAAAGAAAGTAAGAAATACATGATAGTGATAATAGATCGTTTTAGCAAATTGGTCAGTTTATCAGCAGCAAGTACGCAGGATGAAGCAACAATTTTGAATGTCATTTTGAATAATCGGATATATTGTTTTGGTAGACCTAAAAGCATTCTTACAGATAGAGGAAGAATTTTTGAAGGATCAATGTTTTGTGATAGGATGGAAATTGAGGATGAAACAAAAAATAATCTATTAAAAGCAGCTACAACTATGCAAAATAGAGATTTAGGCAACCGGGGTACTCGAGTTTTCATGGTGGGAGAGAAAGAATTAGTACGCTTGAAACATCATAGACTAAAGATGGAAGGAATTCAATATGAAGGATCTTACAAAATTTTAAAATTCTTATCATCAAGACAAGTTGAATTACAATATCCACACTCAATTAAATCAAGAAGAATCGAATGGCTGAAGAAGTACAGAGAAAATGAAGAGGAGAAGAGTGATGTCCAATAATGAATATTAAAAACTTTGTTTTAATATTCAAAATTAATTAGACACTTTTTGAATTAAATAAATTATTATATAAATTATGACTTTTGAAGAGATTGTAACTGTCCGGACCCGTGGAAATCTAAAACTGTCGACATGTTACTTCAGTGGCTACAATATTCACTTCTCTTTTGTAGTGTTGAGCCCCATGCGCCAGTGAACGCTTACTTATAGGTGGAAGACATTTTGTTTTAATTCAAGTGTAACATCTTGAATTTTATTATCATTTATTATATTGGGATAATTCGTATAAATCAATCTTTCTCAAAGTGAGTGATAACGCCCCATTGTGGGTGATTGAGACCTAGAGGGGGTGTTAAATGGTCCAAAAAAATTGGGGGGCTTTGACGTGGGTTAAGAGGGCGATGGTAGATTTTTAATTTCATTTACTTTATATTTTAAATTTCATTAAAATTAAAACCTACCTACTACACAATAACAAATAATTAGTTTATATTTCTAGCCTGTATGATGGTATAAAAACTTAAAATAATTAACATAGATTTCGTAGGATAGCCCGCAAGCCGTACGCAATCAAGTTGTAACAAGTTTCTGTAAAATAACGATATTGGAGCAATCCGGTAGCAATTGTTCTGTACCATTAAAATTTATTTACATATAATACATTTTGTATATTATACAATTAAATATTCTTTAGAGGGCGGTGGCAAATCAAATGGTGTCTTAAGGGGGCGATGATTAAAAAAGCTTGAGAAACACTGGTATAAATAAACATTGACAACTTTTAATTTTAGTGCATATTTTATACGCATGTTTCTAAGTTTTTTATTACTTGTTATCTGCTTAGATATTTATTTGATTCTACGGAACTTCAAATGACGAATTAGTGGAGGCCAAATATTCTGTTAAAAAAAGTATTTCTAGTGTCGATTCAAGTCTAATCAGAACGATATGGTTAGTGAAAAGGAAATGAACAATGTGTTAATTGAAGAGCATGAAAGCAAGGGAAGTATTTGGATTCATTCTTCTCAAAAACATCAAGCCATTATATAACTATAGGATCTCTGAATAAAGTTACACAACCTCCAAGGGTGACAATTTAAATATCAGTTCAATCATTCAAACTCATTTTCTCAGAAGATTTGATTTCTTTGATAACTGAATCCACAAATATTGAGGCCGTTCGAGTATACATATAAAGACATGATGAGAAATGCTAGAAACTTGCAGGTAATATTAAAATAAAAGCATCAATAGAACCTATGCTAATTGATGGACTTTTAAAATCTTCGGATGTAAGTGTTAGTCATTTGTGGAATAATAAATATGGACCTCCAATATTTTGAGCTACTATCAAAAAATACATTTTCAAAGAGATAACATTAGGTATATCGAAAAGTTCTGTCCGTTTAGTACTCATCCATTTCATGAGTATAAAATATACCAAAATTAATGTCTCATTGCCAGTCCTTACCTAGATACAATCAAGTCAAAATTCTAGATGATAAAATTCATTTAAAACATCACATTCTATATACAATCAGAGAAGAAATGCTGGAGAAGTATTTGCCAAAACCAGAGAAAATGCTGTATCGCAAAGAGATAGATATCGTAGATGATAGTTTGAAAATTTTTAAATGAAAATTTAACTATCTAAAATGAACCAAATTCTGGGAAACCTTCCGCTATTGGTGAAAACATTTTGAACAATATCTTTGTAAAAGATCCATGTCAGGCATTATCTAAGATAGCAGAAAAGCTATTTCCGACAACATTTCAAATCTTGGGGTTATATATAAATACTCAAGATGAGTTTCCAATGATTTGACGCTAAAGACCTTAATAAACTCAAAGACCACTAGTTTATCTTTGCTTTTGATACAGAAGAATGAGTCATCATTGGTTCGTCAAGCTACAGCTTGATCCAAGGATATTAAAATATTAGATATTAAAATACTGTGAGGAAGAGAGCATACTCCAAACAAGGACAACCCGTTCCGTCAACATTCAAATCAAAGATAACTTTGATGACATGCATATGGTGGGACAAAATGAACCAATTCATTAATGAGCACTAAAATTTCAAAGCTGCCCTTCATTTTCTATCAATTTTGCATCTTCTGATTATAATGAACTTCTGACTGAAAAATATTCCAGATAGAAAACAAATTTATAAAGATGAAAATATCAAAAGCTAGTGGATGAATTTCTAGCTTCCAAGGGCGAATCCTTTAATCTCGAGAGAATATAATATAAAATTGAAAGAAAAAGTAAAGAGTTTCGGGAAAATGCTATGCCGAATTTTGTTTTCTTATATTGGAAAAAAATATTTTATTTATAATAAACATACATAATAGTAAAAATTGTGTTTTTATTTGGCCGTATGAACTTAAATTGCGCTTTAGTCTGTACATTTGTTGGGAACCCTTATTTATGACAGGGAGATTAGAATATTTTTATTGCAAATATAATTGATGTTAAATGCAGAATTAAACGTTGTTGTTGAATTCAGCGTCTTGAAAAACCTCAGTAGTTAGAAAACCTAAACATTTTTAAAAATTGGTCTTACATTAAATAAAGCAAAACGATGGCATTGGTTAAGTCAAGCATTCTATTTGTAGAGAAATCGCATACGCAAGCATAAGGCAGATAAAATCACTTACATTCACATGCATTATAATACACTAAGCGATGTTCAGATAAATTTCGCTATAATGCAAGTTGAAACATAAATAAACTTATTGGAATTTATTTTTTGAGAAAATTTAAAGGATTTCAGCCATTTCTGAAATGGCAGCAAAATAAGTTATTTTTAAAGTTATAAGCTTAAAGTTATAATTATAACTTTTGATCTACAAGCTCATGTATATTATTATTAATAATCATTATAAATATTATTTATTTTATGATAGCTTATTTTTCTAAAATTATTCAAAAAAAGTGAGTTAAATTATTTTTGAAGTTATAAAAATAATTAATTGCATTAAATAATTATATTTTATATACATTATTTGAAAAAAATCTTCGAATATGTACACAAAATAATTTGGTTTATGATTATTTTTTAAAACTTACCAATATAATTTACAATTTATGCTTCTTTTCGGATTTTGTTTTTTATTCGGGAGAAATGTCTGAAAAATTAAATTAATTTTAGTTTTAAGGGTAAATCATATGAAGATACATCCTCATTTACTCGAAATTTCCTAGCAAAATCCTCAAAATTTAAATTAAAAATTTTTTCAGCCATTTTTCTTTCTAAAAATATCTCTAAATTAATTTATTATAGGGTTTTTTTCAACTTCTGATGGCTACATGTTAAACGTTTTCATGCATGTTTTATTATGGGTTGTGTTATTGTGTATTATTTTATTTCTCTATCACTTTTTGTGTTTCTAATTTTAGTAATTTTAGTATAGTGTAGGGATTGTCTCAGTGACTATTTTACAAATAACCTCAAGGTGAGTTGGTGTGTTTATATGTTATAAATTTATTGATTTTCTTTTTATATTATAGATGATTTGTCTCAACATAGCTTGGCGTACATTCCATATAAATGGTAAACAAAGCAAAATGTTGTACACATTTTTATTGACTCAAGATATTCTTCGTGCGATATAATAGTAATTTTAGTATAAAGCACTCGTGTCTTATAATTTTCCGTCCATGCCACTCGTAATAGATGATTTCAGAAGAAATAAATTAAAATAATTTTTTTAAATTCAAATTTACTAATAAAAATTTCCATAAGCAAAAATTAGATTTAGAATAAAATTGATTTCAAATAAACAAAATTATGTTTATAAAATTCTGAAATTTTCATTTTCGACAATCGATATTTTGGCTGCTTTATTTTCACTATTTTTAAAACAAAATAAATTCATAATAAATATGAAAATTTTTTCAATTATTATAATTAGCTTTAACAGTTAAATATAATTAAAATTAATTAATTCATTAAAGCACCGCTATTGAATTTGAAAATATAAATTTATATCTATTTTATGTTTAGAAAATTTTAATATTTTTTCCAATTTAAAATGTCCAATTTTAAAAATATTAATCATTTAAAATAATCATTTAAAAAAACCCATTTTAAATTTTCATAGATGAAAAATTATTGGATTTTGACTGAAATTGAATTAATGCAGTTCCATACGGAGCAATATATAACATAAAGGAAGGATTTGAGAAAAGGAAGATCATTTTCCTGAAATAGCATTTGCATGTGAATTTCAAAGTAACCTAGTATTTGTACCAAAAAGTACATTTATGTGCCAATAATAATTGAAAATAGGATTCTTTTTAATGTGCAGCAATTTTCATCATAACCTCCAGTCGATACTGTCATTTTTGTGAATCTATTGACTGAAAAATTGAAGTAAATAACAAAAAATGTAGGAACTCACGCTTACCACAGCGAATTCCAAGTTTCTATCATCTGTAACTTTTTCATCATTTATAGCCACAACATTCACGAAAAAAACATGCACATAAGTAAAATAAATATTTGTTACAAAAATGATAAAATTCAATATAATAAAGATTTAGCACGTTGACTACGGGTAGAAAATGTGAAAACTTGCCCCGTACTCCAAGTTATTATTATTTATAATATCATTTTGTTTTTACCACATCGATACATATGAGAGATTGATAACTTGCTTTGGCAGTTGAATGTCATTTTGATCAATGCCGGAAAAAAAACCCAAGGGAAAAAAAGCCAAGGAAGAAAAAGCCACGGAAATAAAATCCAATAAAACTTTATAGTTTATTTGCTCAATCTAAACTCAAAAATGGTTCGTTTGAAATGTGCTCAAATTTAATTTGCATGTATTAAAAATAAAATAAATATATTATTATAAAATTCTGGCATTATATTAAGCATAATGGAATATAAAATCATTGAAAGTCATAAAGGGAATGAGAAGTTATGTTTAGTTATATGTATGTAACAAAGCATACCGAAAGCAGCAGATAACATGGCGTTGTGAGTAGAGTTCATCAGCAAAGTGTCCGGCAAATGTGGCTTTTTTCACCTGGATTCCATTTTGACAGTGGCCTGTAAACGTGCTATTGAAAGACAATACACTTATTTTTAAATAAAATATAAAACCGTTTTATAATGCATTAGAAAATATGATCTGTACGTGGGTATTTGGGTACCGACTGTTTAACCAGGCTTTGGTGGTCAATGTGTTAATTGTTTTATTCAAAATTTGAAATGAATTTCATTCAAGAATTATAAATTAAAGCCTTATTTTTGGAAGCGCCAATTTCAGACAATTTATTACTGGTTTTGGTGGACCCCCAAGCACAACTGGAAACAGAAATAATCAATAAAATCCGTTATCATTTGTAGACCTTCGATCTATTTTTCCTCCTTTATTTGCTCAACAAAACCACTTTTGGTAGATATTTAAATTTGAAAATAAATATTAAATTTTAAGGGGAGGGTGGATTTATTACAGATAAAAAAAAATCATGAAAATATTTCATTCAATAAATAAATCAAGACTGATAATATTAGAGTGAAGAATTTCATTAATATTTATTTATCCATACTGTTTAACAAAATAGATAAACATGTCAATGATTTGGTTTTTTTAAAAAAAATATTTGTTTAAATAATCATTTTACATTAAATAAATACCAATATATAATTAAATAAATTTGGCAACGATTTAATTAAAACATAACGCCAATTAAAAACTCTTTGTCCGATATAAAAAAATGGTTTGAGTGTTTTTAAATAGTTTAAGAATTTTAAATCATGTGTATGTATTGTTTTTTTAAAAAGAAAATTTAATATTATTAAAATAATTTAATTTATAAATTACATTACTTTTAAAATTATAATATCGATAAAAAAAATTATAATATTTATATAAATAACATTTTAAAATTAGTTAAAAGTATTTGAATATTTTTAAGTGTTTATTAGAAAACTAAATTATTATAAAAAAATAATTTGTTTAAATTATAAGTTAATTCATAATATAAAACAATTTTGCAATCTAATATGTGGTGAATTTTCCTAAATATAAATAATATTCTGAGTAATGCAATTATACAATTTCACCAAACCACATACATCTAATTATATAAATAATTTTTAAATAAATATTACACTGCAACCTCGTTCAGCTTGGATGGAATAATAATTCTAACAAAATTAGTAGTCAAATGACTTTTAAACATAAATTAAAACTTAATAAATCTGCCTCTTATACGATTTATTATTCAATAATCTTTATTTTTCCCATTTCCTTTTCCGGCCGTTATTACTATTCTGCTGGTAAACATCGTCTTCTACCATTTCACAAAACTGGGTATTAAAGAATAAACGGCATCTGTTGGTTTTTACTATTCGACTATGTTTGGACAAGTGGTTTTTTTCTTTCTCTTTTTTTTGTTTTCATTCAAAAAGATACAAATTATATAAATATAGTGGATTTAATTACTAAAACCTCTAAGGTTTTTTATCATTTAAAATATTTCTAAAATAAAAATTCATTTTAAAATGTAAAATTAATTACACTTTTCAAATACGGTTTGTATTATTCATACAAAATTTTACACATGCAAAACAAAACATTAATTTTAACTTATAATTTTTATAATTTAAAAAATTGGTCTTAAAATTTAAAAATTTATAAAATAGAACTTTCGAACACAAATTTATTCGTGCAGTTTTTGCTCCGCAAATATCTCAAGCGCCATATTTAAACAAATTTCTATCATTTATCTAAAAGTCATCTTATTTATCAAATTCTAAAGTTATAATTAAGTAGCGCAGGGCCCATATTTTCTTCATTCAGAATTTTGCATGGGCCTGGACCCTTATATGGGTTATAAAATTTTCAAACTAAATATAAACTGCAAATACTTACATTTATAGAAATATTTATTCAATTTATTGAAATAAACACAGAAATCCGATGATTTGTTAGAAATAATAAATCATTATAAATGTTTCTGTCAATTAATTTAGCAACATAGGCATTGACTTCTAAATATCTAAAAAAATTTCAAATTTTCCGCGAATTCTGTCAAACTTTTGTGAAATTGTCAAGCTTAATAAGAAAATATTATAAAAATTTATGATACTATAAAAATGTACTATTTTGAATCATTTTGGTCAAAAATATTGAATATGAAATTGTTGTCGGTATTATTATTATTATTATTAATATTATTATTATTATTATTATTATTATTATTATTATTATTATTATTATTATTAATATTATTATTATTATTATTTTTATTATTATTATTATTATTATTATTATTATTATTATTATTATTATTATTATAATTATTATTATTATTATTATTATTATTATTATTATTATTATTATTATTATTATTATTATTATTATTATTATTATTATTATTATTATTATTATTATTATTATTATTATTATTATTATTATTATTATTATTATTATTATTATTACGACAACTAAAATATCTCTGAACTATATATCACGTTTTATATGAATATAATATTGTTGAGGATCTTAAGAAACTAGAATAAAAATTAACTTAAGTAAGTTAAATAATATTAAAACTGCTAAATTTAATAAAATCTAAAAAGGAACGTAATTGCTGATAAAATTGAAGTAACACTGGCTGAAAGAATTGGAAATGGTAAAGAAACAAAAGAAAAATAATAAAACATAGCCTTAAATTAAAAGTAAAGTAAAAGGTTAGCGTGAACTTTTATTGCAAGTCATTTTAATTGAAATATGGAAAATGAGCTCAAACTTTTTTGTTGGGAAGAGTTGATTATTGCTTTGATGTTCCGGTTCAATTAAAGAGTTCTAGAAATCGGCGGATTGAAGAAACCATTGTATTCCTGCACGTCTTACAATCCAAAATTATTTTTAATTTTTTCCTTCTTGAGCAATTATTTACTTGGATAAAATCTCGTGCCGATAGCTGAGTTATGTTAAAATCTCTTAATTTTTGTCTCATATTCAAGAATGTTGCTCTGACATTTACATAAAAGAATAAATCTTGAGGTTGAATTCCCATTATCATAAAAATTTCCATGTACATCACTTTCATCGTCCTCCTCCTAACCTTCTATTTTTATGGCTAATAAACCGTGGCAACTTTCCTCTAATAAAAAATCTCTTTCATCTTAAATGTTTTTATACAATGTCTTTTTCTAATTCCACACCATACTCCAGCAACTGAGATCTGCCTTTAATAATAATAATAATAATAATAATAATAATAATAATAATAATAATAATAATAATAATAATAATAATAATAATAATAATAATAATAATAATAATAATAATAATAATAATAATAATAATAATAATAATAATAATAATAATAATAATAATAATAATATAATAATAATAATAATAATAATAATAATAATAATAATATAATAATAATAATAATAATAATAATAATAATAATAATAATAATAATATAATAATAATAATAATAATAATAATAATAATAATAATAATAATAATAATAATAATAATAATAATAATAATAATAATAATATAATCATGCTACATATAGCATTTAAATCATTCTAATAATTTGGCATTTAATATCAATAATTTGCTTTCCGAAGTCTGTGGTTATGTTATTGTTTGTAATTAGAATATTTTTTTATTTAATTTAATTAATGCACGCCATTTATCATTAAGTAACATGCAAGGAGGGGTGTCATTCACTGAGACTGTCACTTATAATTGCAAAGAAAAGTTTCTATAAAACTGAAATGATATTTTCTCATCAACTATTGAACATTTATTATAAATATTCGGTCTGTAACTCCGCCAAAAAGTAATAAAAATAATCAGTGCAGGATAAGTATAATTGTGCATAGGTTTCTATTGTGTATTTGGAGCTACGCTGGAAATTCGGTACCGGAGTTACCATATTTTTTAAAATGATTAAAACAAGGTTTATGTTGTAGACCCAAAACTTTTTTAACAATAAAAGAAAATTCAATTTTTATTTCTAGAGCCTCACTTGTAAATTAAGTTGTAAAAATGACAGGGTCCCAGTTTGGGGCTTAATCGCAACTCTTGATCACTCTTTACATGGTATGTATGGGTATATATGTATTTAACCTTTGATGTTGAAGAATGGCAGATCGTGAGTTTTCAGTTGATTTAAAGATTAGAATGTTTTTGAAATTAGAATAAAATAGTAAAAAAATTATAACTAAAATTGATTGAGGAAATCCGGTCAGAAAATTGAAAGGCATCCCTGGAAAGCCTTCTTTGTTTTTTGATGTTGCCTCTTTTAATTATGCTAAGTAATTTTTATATCAAAATGATCTATTTGGAAAAAACAAATTATTGAAAAAAAATTTTTGAGAATAAAAGAAAACGTAAAATTAAAATAATTGTTGAAAAATTAAATAATTCAGTATTGTCAAAAATTTCCAAGGAAGTGTTAATTACTAAATATCATCATTCTCGTTTTTGACGGGGCCTCGAAGAATTTTATTTATAAAAAAACTTGAAAGAGAGACTATAAAAAGAATCTCAGATGCACAGAAGAGTAAGAAAAATAATAGAGATAAAAAGGTTTTAGTTCTGAAAAAAATTACTTTCCTTTAATTAATTTTCTTTTTATCACAATTTAACAAAACATTTATTTACATATTCTTATACTTTAAAATCTTTTGAAAGTGAGCTATTTATATTAGAAATAGTATGCTGTAAGAAGGCTATTATGTAAAATGGTATTACTACGCTCATTTACATTCATATATTTTATAGTTATTATTATTATTTTAAATTATTTTTTTTCGGGAGAAATAGAATATAATCACTGCATGTTGTAAAGGGCGCTTGAAAAGTAGAAAAAAAAACCATTAAAAAAATATTTTTAAAATTTTTATTTTTGTATGATACGAAATTCCAATTCAATTGAATATGCGAAAGTAGGCAAAATTAGATTACAAATTTATTACAAATTAAAACGTATTTATTTACCTTAATTTCATTCTCGGACTAACAATCAATATTTTGCTTTATATTTAACACAGATTTTCGGCAATGAAATTTTCAATTGTTTTTTATTATTGTCAATTAAAATTAGTTGATTATACAAATATTTGATCGTGATCGAAAGCCCACAAAGATTTAAATTAAGCTTAAGAATGTATGATTAATATAGTTTACATACTTTGCATAACAGTACAGAAATGTAGGCGAAACACGTGTTTAGGATGTTGTGAATGACATTAAACAACCAGGGGTAATGACGTTGGATTAGCGATTCTGTAATTTGGCGTAGACCCATATTGAGAGATAAATTGTGATTTATCTTAGTTTGTCTCGCATTCGCAGTGTGACTTATAAATTTATGGCTTCCAAATCAAGAATCAAAAGTAATTTCCCAATTTCAGCACTTTTTATAATTGATTGAATATCATAACTTCTGTCATTTATCGGCAAATATTAATTAAATGGTATAATTAATTTCCTTTTCCCTATTATGAATATTAATAAATTCCATGTTTTTGAGGATTTCAATTTGTGGACAATTTGTGGATAATTTAGTCTTTCAATGTTAATTTTTCTCGTAGACATCCAAGTGCAATAGTGGTAATGAATGCGATTAAATTTTAATAAAATTAATGATGGAGTTGTAATTTATTATAAATACATAAAATGTTAATTAAATTACATTAATTTTGATGGTAAGAATAAAATATAAAGTCCATTAGAAAGTGTTAAAAAAATTTTTAAAATAATTTTAGGGATTTTTCTTTGACATTATTTATTAAACTATTTACCTGTTTACTGAACTACTTTTTACCATTCGTTGAAGGAAAAGACAATACAACTACGACGCCACATCTAAATCACTGATGTAGACTAAATTATTCATATGAATACAACAATAATATCCAAAATATATTCGAAATAAAACCAAGCAGATTTTGGTTGATTCGATTCTTGATTGACTTGACATAGTGATTAAAATTCATCATTCAATCGGAACGTTTGAGGAAAACGAATAATGGTGATGAAATATCAGGCTGATGTTAATTGATTGATGTTAATTTATTAACTGTATAATGACATTCAAAAATCTCAAATACTGATTCGTCATTTATAAGCTATTGATTTGTGTCAGTTTTCGAAATTGTTATGCCTTGATAATATTTCCTGTGAATCAATCAATTTATTATAAGCTTCTCGGAAGCTGGGATCTAAATTTGAATGTACTGAAACTAGAATGAAACAAAGCAGGAATTTCAACGATTGAATTTTGAAATGAAAAATTATCAATGAATGTTTGATGATCGTCAAGAGTTGGTGAAACATTTTTAAATTGAAAAAGGTTGCAATCATGTTAAGTGCCAATATTTAAAAAAATTTAAATTAATTAAAAATTAAATGTCACAGGTACTACATAGTCAATTAGTAATTTTGCATTCTAGACAAATCAGGACTAAGTATGTATCGAATTCAAATATACTTAAATAATATCGGATAAATACTCTTGTATGGCAGTTTTAATCTATTTATTACAATCATTCTGAATATTGCGTAATCACAGACCTATAATATTCACAGTCTATTAAGAATTCACAATTAATTAACAATTTCTTGACGACATCATAACTCAAAAAACATTAATTATATTGATAGAATTAAATATAAAATAAAGAACTTTTATGAGATCACATTTATAAAAACATTGATGATAAATTTTGTGGAAATTGTCAAGTTGGAAAGTACTTGTCAATTAACATAGAATTTAACAGACCTTTGCGTTTATCCTTGAATCATTAAATTTAAACAAAATGCATACCTTTCAATTTTAATCTCCAATATAACATTTTTATTTCAATTTTCTCTGAAAAATTATAAACTATAATTTGGAATCCCAATATACGCTGATAGGGTTTTGCAAAAATCAGCTTTATAAAAACCTCAATTTTCTATGATTTTTTATTTATAAAAAAAGAATTTTTATTAAATTTCTTTACTAATTATTTATCAATTTAATATGTTTGAGAGATTTATTTGGCAGTCTTAGCTGAATCTTTGTACAAAACTCACTTGATACAATAAAGACTCTCTCAACATCAATTGATGTTGGCTTGGTGGAAAATAACGCTTTGTATAATTTTGTCAAATTTTCTATACATTGCCTGTATTCTTAAATAGAAAAAACTTAATCCACTTAAAACTCGTTCGTTGCTTTAACTGATGATGGTGATGATTTAGGTTCTGACGCTTTCTACAACAGCATATTCAGTTCATTACGTAATGATGATTTCTTATTTGGATTCGAAGCAAGTTAAGATGATTTTTCATCTTGTTACTGTCCATGATCAGCTGATAATGAGCCATAAAGTTGAGATGTCAATTTATACTATAGAAAGTCAAAGTGTAAAAAATAAAATTTTCCACAAAAATACAATACATAGTAAAAAATGCATAGAAACTTTCAAAGTATGGAAATGTCCAGATGAATAAAAACTTTATATATTATCATATTATAATTATACTGAGTGTTTCAAAAGGGGTGATAGACGATAAAGAATTAAAATATTTTGCAAATCATTTAAAATAATATAAATATTCTAGTTTGTTTTATTGCATCATTATCACTAATTTTATTTTATAAAAAATGGCTCAATTTCCAATTGACGATAGTGTTTTACCTAAAATGCTATTATAGGCTAAAATATCCAATTTTGGTATGGAGGGAATGGATGAAAATCAAAAACGGTAAACCTCCAACAAAGGAAACATTAAACAACCTTATAAGAAAGTTTGAACAAACTGGGTATGTTACAAATCATGTTGAAAATAATAATTCATTCATTTGCTCAAATTACATTACAAGATATCCAGAATGCATGTAACGCTGTATTAAAAGGTATTAACTTTCCATTGATGTAGATGGTGAAAACTTTGAGCATTTATTTCAATTTATAATTAAAGTAAAATTTAAATATCTGTTATCTTAAATAATAAAAAATTAACATTTTTATTGTTTTAAAAATTTTAGGAAATAAATCCAAAAAATCTTAAAATACTAAATAGTTATTAAAATGGCTGATCCATATATTTCACAGTATTTTCAGCTATTAAGTTGGATTTATGCACCAATTATATTATAAGTTGTTATTCAGTTGAAACATTTGTAATGTGATAATAATAAGAATTTTTTTATCCATCCTCCGTAAATTTCGGAATTTTGATTCGGCCCCTGACTTAGATAGTTATTTATAATTTATGCCAAATAAAATAATCAGAAATAAATTCAAACATAGATTAACCACTGTAAATTTATTCTTCAAGTTAAAGAAAAATTAATTAAAATTTTATATAATTTCGAAAGACAAAAATACAATTTTGTAAGTGTTAATTGCGTAACGGTTCATGATTGTGTAACCCCTGCAGCGTGACCCATTTCTATCATTATTGCACATTACTACACGCAAATTTTGACATTTCACAAAAATGTTAATGTATTCCAAATTTCATTAAAAAATAATTATTTTTATTTGGGAATTTTTATTTTTGTTAACAGGTAAAATATTTAATGGCAACAAAATAAAATTTTTTTTAATATGAATTTATTTGGTTTTTATAATTCTGTAGAGGTAAATTTAACATTTTGAGTAAAATACAAAGAATAGACTTTTATTTTGAAAACTATTCTGTTAAATAAATAGTTTGCATTTTATACAAACAATATTTACAAAAGGGCAAAATTAATCAAGGGAATTGCAAATAAGAAAAATCAAAATTTGACCAGTAGTAATTATCTTGCCAGACCGAGAATTAATATGGAGGGGAGAAACAAATACATCTCTCATCAAATCTTCTAGGAATTAAGCTATGTTACAATTAGGGAATTTCCAAGGATATGAACTAATGATTTTGGTTGAAGAAATAGGAAACTGTATTTTATTAGTGAAAACTCTAATAAACATTTCAAAAGAGGAAGTCTTCTTCACTAAATTTCTTTAAAGAATAAGTGAATATTTTACATTTGCAATCCTACCGAAATTTATATAAACCCAAAATTACAAAAATTATATTTTACTATAAGCGATCTGCCAATGATTCCTAAATTGATATTTGTAGTTTTTCAGTGTCTTTTTGCCGATCTTTTCGTCATCTACTTTAACAAAATCATGAATGAAATATCTCAAGTACAAAAACAGACAAGTTCTTTATTTTTTATTTATTTTATCTTTAATTATTTTTATTTATTTAACACGAATTTACGTAACAACTTTCAAATCATCGGAAATATTGTGCCAGAATAGTATTTTTAAATTTAACTAAAAATAATAAATGCACTTTTGAATGAAATTTGTAAGTTGTAAATAACTTTAAAGGTTAGATTTTTAGGCTGATAAAATTTTTACATGTAAAATAATTGTAAACAGAAATAAATTATATTAATTAAAAATAGATATTAAATATGAAAGAAAGAATCTACTTATTGTTAAAAGTAAACAAAATTGTTTTTCTGAATTTATTATTAATGAAATTCAATAACAGGTTAGAATTGAGATTTCGAATCCTATTCTAAATAATTTATTAAAAATTTAAAATAAAATAATAATTATAACAGAAATTGGTCAGTGTGATTATTATAATTAAATGATTATTATAAGCAAAATTCTAATAAAAATACAGGTATCACTTGTATAACGCGGTCTTATACAACGCGGTTTCGATATAACGCGATTTGGAAAAAAATTCTGTTTCAGTACAACGCGAAATTTTGACTTATATAATGCGAAGGGGAAAATACATAATTATAAAATCTGGTAACACTAATTTGCGTACCACATATTTATAATAATGTATTTTTAATGTAAACTGGGAATTACCCTTTTTTGCAATTATAAAACCAGTAGAAGAACTACAAAGTCCCACAACTAGTTTCTTATCCAATAGCGAAAACTATGTTGAAGAAATATCTTCTGATGAAGCTATTGCTCCCCCAAAACGCCCACGCGCAAAGATCTTTGAAGACAGTGAAACAGATTAATTACCATATGAAGTTTGAAGAATAACAATAAAGTTTTTAATAAACCTTTAATTTGTTTTAGTTTGTTTTAAATTTTTTAATGTGCACATAATTATTTATATTTTGTTTTTTGAATTTTGAAATATGTACATATATGTATTATTATTCATAACTTGTGTTTTTAATTGTATAAGAAAGTCTGAATTTTAGTATTGAGTTGAAATATATGTGCATCTGTTATTTAGTATGTATTTATTTTGAAAGAAACTTATTGGAACGTAACCCCCAAATTTATATGAAAACTATGTAACGATAACGCGGAATCCCATAACGCGCATTTATTCTGGAACGTAACTACCGCGTTATACAAGGGATACCTGTATAATTCAAGTAAATAAGTAAAAAAGCCATTTCCGTTGTGTTTATTTAATGAAATATTTCTATCTAAAGTAGGCCCAATACGAAATTAATAAACATTTATCTTTTTGTATTTGAATAGTTCTTTCCGGTTTCTTTTGTTTTACACTTGTTAAAACATGAAACTATATAATTGCATTGCTTTCTACAATTTTCATTAAAACATGCATTGGGGAATTTATGCACAGGAGTGAAGGCAGTCGCCATGAGCCCCTCGCTTGAGTTTCTTTTAAAATTATACTAATTGATATTTTATTAGCAAATTAGAATTTTAAACAAGTAAATGACAAAATAAATGGTTTTTCTTGTAAATTAATTGTTTAGTATTTGATTTATGCTCCTGACAAGAAACTATCATTTATTTGTAGATTGCTGATGTTGCGAATAATTAAATTTTTACATTATTAACCCGCCATTTACCAAGCCATTTTAGAACGTCGCATACCAAGCCGGTCATTTTGACCGAATTAAATATATTGGCTAAAAACGAGTTATAAAAAGAGCAAAACATGTATTATATGCATAATTGAGCTCGCACTGATAGGCACGCGATCGTGAAGCATGGCAATGCGACCTCCAAATAATATAGAGTGGTGGAGAGTACATCGCATATACCATTGGTCAGTAAGCCAGTATTCACATCAACTCTCTTTGTCAAATAAGTCCATAGGCGTCTCGTTTTTTATGTTTTTCTTTTCATTATTTTGTTATATTTAGTTGTATTATTCGTTCTAATTTTTAGTTTAGTTTTAGTCAATCATTTATCGATAATTTTATTTTATATATTCATTACAATTATTTTTAATTATTTCTTTATAATTATATTTCAAATATAGTCATTATTATAATTAATTTTTTCACGTGTTTTTCAATTGTTATTATTATCAATATTATTATTTGGTATCAAAAATGGAACATAGAAGTTATGATCCTGATTTTTACGACAGTGACATCGAATTCGAAAATATAGGTGATGGGGATTTATCTGAAAACGATGATAATATATCAATTCAATCACTTGACTCGAATTCAGAGCTCGATATTGATGATTTAAATTTAGATTATGACTTGGAAGATACGTTTACGTCTAAATCAGGTATGGTATGGAATAAAACACCACCAATAATTTTGTAAATTATCCAAATAAATTAAATTCTGGAGTTTATATCCCGAATTGTAATGAAATGTAAATAAAAGATATTTTTCATAATTTTCTTTCAAAAAAAATGCTTGAAGAAATCTTATTGGAAACGAATAAATTGATTGAAATTTTGGAAAATTCCAATAAGAATTTTATTTCGTTAGAGAATTGGAGGCTTTTATAGACAGTTTAATTTCATCGGGACGCAATCGCGGTCGAAAAACAAAACTTATTGAATTGTGGACCAATGATGAATTGTTCCAACATCCTTTCTATTCAGCTGCAATGGCTCAAAATCGTTTTATCTATATTTATTCCAAAATTAGATTTGACAGCAGGTTCACAAGGGATGAAAGGAAGCAGAAAAATGGTGACAAACTGGAAGCCATTCGATCGATTTTTGACCAGTTTGTTGAAAATTGCCAGAATGCTTATATTCCAAAAAGTGACATCCCTATTGATGAGCGCTTAGCAACCTATTGCGGAAGGTGCCCATTTCGGGTTTATATGAAAAGCAAACCTGGTCGTAACGGCATTAAAATTTGGATTACCGCAGATGTTGAAACATCATATATTTGTAATTTATAAGTGTACACTGGTAAAAAAAATAATGTCCGAGAAACAAATCAAGGTCAAAGAGTAGTTTTTGATTTGGTTAAACCGTATATTAATTCAGGTCTTTCGGTAACAACCGACAACTTTTTTACATCTGTACCATTGGCACTTGAATTACTAAATAATAAAATTTATCTTACTGGAACTCTTCGAACCAATAAAAGAGAAATTCCTGTTGAATTTCAAACTTCTAGGCAAGCAAATTTTCCATTATTTTTGGATATAATGTGAATTTAACTTTAGTGTCATATATACCTATGAAAGGCAAAGCGGTTAATTTACAGACAACTAAATTTCACAATAATGAAATTTGTAAAGAAGAAAATAATAAACCTAGAATAATTTTATATTATAATAAAACGAAAGGAGCAGTTGATTTAGGTCATTTGATGACATCCGAATACTCGATTGTCAGAGTAACTAGACGATGGCCTTTTCGTTTATTTATGGAACTAATAGACATTGCTGCCCTTAATGCTTACGTAGCTTGGAAAGCCGTACATCCTGATTGGTGAAATAATGATTCAGGTAGACGAAATGTATTTTTGAAGGAATTGGCGAAAGCATTGGCAACTAAAAATGTACAAGACAGAAAATATGACATGTTCCACAAATCCATTAAACGCTGCATTGATATTTTCAAAAAAGCTGTCAAAGACCCTCATGAGACTGGAGAAGTAATGGGTTTTCAATTCGTAGTATTGAATCAAGAAAGACGTGCGAGTTTTATGATTATAAAAAGAAACGAAAAACCAGTAGTTCTTGTTGCTATTGCAATCGACACAGATTGCAATCGACACAGATTATTTATATATGTTATAATTGTAAAGATAATAATGAAATATAAATAAATAATGTGAAATCCCGCGTCTCTAAATTGTAGCCTGCTAAAAAGCTAATTTCTAAGGACGTCTATGTCGAATGTCAAAACTTTTATATCCCGTGCGATGTTGCGAAGTTAAATGTATATTATCAATAATTTGAATTTTGTAATTAATTTTCCAAATATTGGAGATTTTATGAAAGATTTTTGTTTTATAATAATAAATTTTGAATAATATAATCAAAATAATTATTTAAACTTTTTGATTGATTGATTGATTTGCCGGTCATTTTGACCGGCTTGGTACGGCATGGATTAAAATGTTAAATTATTATCATTTCTAAAAATATATTTAATTTTGCTTATTTGTTTTATTACCTTAATAACTAAGCATTTATCAATTCACTGAATGGGAAGTGCTCTCAACATGCAATTGAGACGTGAATACAAATTTATATCAAATGTTCTTTCTGTTGTAATTTAAATTCAAGAAAAGAAAGGCTGCCGAAAAATTATCTAAATGGTAAAGAGCCAACTCAAGTTCAACTCGACATAATAGTCAAGCAAATGATAGAAAGGTTCATCCTCCTTGCAAAAATTGGTATAATAATATTGGACCAGGTAAAAATTTGATCCCAACTTCTTTGAGTCAATAATATAACTCATATAAACTATTGTTAAATTCAATGTATTATGTTAATGTTTCATTATTATTGGAATTAAAGTGGTTCGAAAAAAGAATTTGAATAAAAAATCGTCTCCCAAAAAAGCTGGGGAGATTTTATACCTGAACTACACAATACTTGAGTATTTATTTTCAATGTTATTATTTTCCAAATAATATAGACATTTCTCTTAATTTATTTTTTAGATTTTTAGGTCTTTACATCATTTTATTAACTTTAATAACTTTATCAATATTGTTAGATTTATAATCTTTCGGTATGAATCAATTTAAAATCATATTTTTTATAATGAAAAAACCGCATCCTTAACATGTGATAAGTTTATGGGGATCATGGGCTTTTTTCATGTCCGAATTACTTTGATTGATCAGGCTTCTCTGCGAGACATATTTCCTTTATTCCTTTATGTAACTGATCTATGTTGATTCTACATATTTACTCACAGATTTTCAGCGAAATTCAAGTCCAGGCTGTTACCAGGTATTTTGTTTTCAAAATCTCTGCATTGAACGTTTTACAATGTGGCACAGAACAAAATGTTGATGAAAAATGGTTGTATGATGACCTAAGTAGATAGAAGTAAGCCCACGATGACTCATAGTTTTTTCATGAGCTCACGATGACTAATTGAACAAAGGAATGAGTCATAAAAATTTTCTAAGTCCAAACAAAGACATATATCCCCCCACTAGTAAATTTTTTTTCAAAATTTTTCTAATTCCATTTAACAAAGACACATACTTCACCCTCTTAACAAAGAACTTTTCAAACTTTTCCTTATTTTTACTATTATTATTACTAAAATAATTATTATTATTACAAGTTATTACAAAAATCATTATGATTATTATTACAAGTTTTTATTATTATAATTTTTATTATTATTTTTATATAAAATAAAATAAATTTTCGACAAAGTATGGGATGCAAATGTTATAAAATTATTTCAATATTGATTAGAAAAATGAATATGTGTGTAT
This sequence comes from Schmidtea mediterranea, assembly GCA_022537955.1. NCBI lineage: Eukaryota > Metazoa > Platyhelminthes > Tricladida > Dugesiidae > Schmidtea > Schmidtea mediterranea. Next base: position 285,546,650 of record CM039679.1, read on the forward strand.
GTATATAATTTAATTAAAAATATTTTGTACACGTGAGGTATCATTTACATGGTTTTCAATAGTTTTTCGAAGGTTTATTAATATGACCCTTAGTATGTAATGAACAGAAAAAGTTGGTGTGTACAATGAACAAATGTAAAGGTAAAATCGATATTTTTAAGACAATATATTTGAATAAATATGATATTCATGTTTATGGCTCAAGATTTGTGTGTGTTAAATCAGCGATACAAAACATAGAAAAGGTTTAATCACGATATGTGCTATTTATGATACACGTGTGTTTCATGGTTGAAATATGTGTGTGTATAAAACTTAAGTAAAGATTTTTTGAGCGTGTGAGGTATCATTTTAGAGGGTTTTCAATGGAGTTTTCGAAGGTTCTCGATTGTGGTCCATAGTAGACAGGGATAGAAAAATTGTAAATGTTTGTATAAAGTTAAAGAAAAATTCAATATTTTTAAGAAAATATGCACAAATAAATATCAAAAATAATTATGGCTCAAATGTGTGTGTTAAACCATCGATATGTTACAGTGCTTATGGAAAAATTTAATGAAAATATGTGTTATTTTTCACAAATTTATGAAATATTTATTTTATGGCTAATAATGCGTGAATATGTGTTAAATCATAAAAATAGTTCAGTATTTATGTAAAGTTTGAGATTTTTAAGAAAATGTATATAATTTATGATACACCGTGTTTTTGATTGAAATATGTGTTTGTTTTACCGATATAAGAAAAGTTATAGACAATTTTTAAGAAAATACATATAATATGTTATCTTATTTAAAGACATCTATATTTAATACCTATATTTTCGTAAAAGTTAAATTTATTTTTGATAATAAGGGACTAAATAACTTATAATCAAATATTTAAAAACCTAGGGGCCAAGATTTATAATAATAAAAATTTAATATATTATAGTTAAAAACACAATAAAATTTACAATAAAAGAGGCCAATATGAAGTTTATGCTTTATCATTGACAGACCAAGTCGGGTCAAAAAGTACCTGGGCTTTATAGCATAAATAAATCCTAGATTGTCTAGTCGTTACACTTTGCACAACTTTTAGTCGCGGACACTACAAAGCATCATAGGCACTAAATTAATTAATGTTTATTACTACCAAAATAATTATTTGCTGACTAGCAAGATTACAGCCACCCACGACCAGCTTGTAAATAAAATGTAATAAAGTGTAAAGATATTATTATATTTAAAAATTAAAACAAATAATTCATCCATTTAAACTTCAACTCATCGGAATCGAATTATTATTTAGTCAAAACTTGAAATATTAAATGCTCGCGGGAATACTTTTAATCAACATAATTTGTAAAGTATTTTTTCATAACTATATTTCTACAATCAATTATTAAAACCATAGTTTTTAATATATATTCATTAGTCAAGTCTTTGTTAAACGTGGACTTGTATTTCATCTTTATTGTGAATCATGTACTAACATAAGCCATGTAAATTGGAAATTTGCTATATTCATAAATACGTTAAAATTAATGTGACAAAGATGCTCATAAAATATAATTGGTCTAAGTAATTTTGTGTTTATCAAATAGAATAGCATAATTATATTTTATAAGTGATATAGCAAATTTAAAGTAAAATCGCTATTATTATTATTATCACCAAGTTAAAATTAGTATTATTATTATCAATTATTATTATCAATTATTATTATTATTATTATTATTATTATTATTATTATTATTAATAAAAATAATAATACTGTTAAGTCAAAACTGAAAGCTTGATATTTTATATGTTTAACGAGCGCATGTATACTTTTAATTAACATAATAGCATAGTTTTAGTGAGGCTACATAACCCTAGTATTTTTTTTCATAACTATATTTCTAAAATAACTTAATATAAAGATTTTTTTATTGTATTTTTATTGTATTAATTAGTCATGTTTTTGTTAACTATGCATTTGTATTGCAATGTTTTTGTTAATCGCCCACTTGTTTTGAAACATAATTTTATCCATGCATTTCAGAAATTTATTATAAAGATTCTAAAATTATGTTGAAATTAAAAAATAATTTTAATGAAATGGTAATAATAATAAAAAGTTAAAGTATTATAAATATAATAAAAGTAATAATTAATAATATTAATAGAAATCTGTTGAATATTACAGATTTTTATTTTACATTTATTGTATTACTTATAAAATATATCTTATTACAAATAAATTTGATAAGCACAGAATTACTAAAATCAATTATAATTTTTCACCTTTCTGAGTTTCCTCAGTTTTCACATTTTTAATTTCAATATATTTTTAGAATACTGAACTATTTTTATGATTTAACACATACTCACACATTATTAGCCATAAAATAAATATTTCATAAATTTGTGAAAAATAACACATATTTTCATTAAATTTTTCCATAAACACTGTAACATATCGATGGTTTAACACACACATTTGAGCCATAATTATTTTTGATATTTATTTGCGCATATTTTCTTAAAAATATTGAATTTTTCTTTAACTTTATACAAACATTTACAATTTTTCTATCCCTGTCTACTATGGACCACAATCGAGAACCTTCGAAAACTCCATTGAAAACCCTCTAAAATGATACCACACACGCTCAAAAAATCTTTACTTAAGTTTTATACACACACATATTTCAACCATGAAACACACGTGTATCATAAATAGCACATTTCGTGATTAAACCTTTTCTATGTTTTGTATCGCTGATTTAACACACACAAATCTTGAGCCATAAACATGAATATCATATTTATTCAAATATATTGTCTTAAAAATATCGATTTTACCTTTACATTTGTTCATTGTACACACCAACTTTTTCTGTTCATTACATACTAAGGGTCATATTAATAAACCTTCGAAAAACTATTGAAAACCATGTAAATGATACCTCACGTGTACAAAATATTTTTAATTAAATTATATACATACACACATATTCATTTTTCTAATCAATATTGAAATAATTTTATAACATTTGCATCCCATACTTTGTCGAAAATTTATTTTATTTTATATAAAAATAATAATAAAAATTATAATAATAAAAACTTGTAATAATAATCATAATTTTAGTAATAATAATAATAATGATTTTAGTAATAACTTGTAATAATAATAATAATTTTAGTAATAATAATAGTAAAAATAAGGAAAAGTTTGAAAAGTTCTTTGTTAAGGGGGGGGGTATATGCCTTTGATTGGACTTAGAAATTTTTTAATGACTCATCATTATGACTCATTCCTTTGTTCGATTAGTCATCGACGACGTCATCTTGAGCTCATGAAAAAAATGATGAGTCATCGAGGACTCACTTCTAATTACTGACCTATAAGTTGTTGTGATTAATACTTTGTAATAATTATAGTAATTACTATAAATAGAAAATAGCAAATTTAATCTAAACTTTTTTGCTAAACTATTAACTATATAGTAATAATTAATTAATAAATATATTAATTTGAATCTAATAAGAGTAATTTTCAATTACCAAAAATAAATAAAATTATCTCAAAAATTTAAAATCATTTCCGTATTTTAAAGGAGAATAACATTAACCAAAGCTGTAAAATTTGAGATCAATTGTCTAGAAAACGGACTGCCAACATAATAATTGTTTAGTCATATTTATTACTATTACATATAATGTTAAAATTAAATTTAGCGTATATGCTTAAAATATATTTAAATTTCTTCTGAAAATTAAGGATATCTATTTTTGGAGAGATGTCCTCCGGAGGTGCGCATGAAAGGGGACAAGAAGCACGGAGAACCAAAATTGCTTATTTTTGGGGGGACGTCTTTAATGGATGCTCCCTAATGTATATACGAAGTAATTTAGATTAGAAACATCATTCTGAATAGTCGATTGCGTAAACAATAAAAGCTCTGGAGTACTCTGTTATCATGAACAAGTTTCAACCCAATCTGAGAACTTGAGCGAAATTAACTGTTGAACTTCTGGTTTTTGATGTATTTATTATGGTATCAATTTTCCTTTGGAAATGTATTTTTTAGCTTTTTGAAATATTTAAAAAACGCGTTGTTTGTTTTCAATTAAAAAATAATTTAATATTGTTTGGTTATTAAATAGCAAGTTGTTTATTCTCTTACTCATCGTGTTCCTTTTTATAAATCAAATAACAGAAACCCAGCACAAACTATCACACTATTTTTCAGAAATTAAATTGTTTAATGTAAAGGCAGATGGCAAAAAGAGGCATTAAGTTGACTAAAATTTATTCGCTTCAAATTATTTTTTTATACTCCTCATAGACCACCTAGCAATTCCTCTCATCCGAGCTCTATTTTTATAATGTTTTCCTGAAAAACATTTTAATCGCGGTTAAACAACTAAGGCCTAATTATTTTTAAAATCAAAAGTAATTGTTTTCCAAACATCTGATTTGCTCAGTCGGCTATTGAGATAATTTATCTGAATCAAATTAATTATTTTATTTACTGCCGAGCTCTCTGTACAACTCGGGTACTCCGATAGTGAATTATTTAATTTTAATTAGTTTGTTTTTAGCTCATAACTTTACCTGTGAACACCTCACTAAATTTTTATTATAGTAGGGTTGATCTGTTGATTTGCTGTTTAAACAATACCGTTCCCTGATCAATAATAATTTTATAATTTTATAATTTTTTGATGTTTTTTGTTTACTTTTGATTTTTTCGTGTTCTCATTTATTTCTTTCATTTTAACAATATTAAATAAAATATATATCAGCGTTTCTCAACATTTTTTATATTGCGACCCATAATACATAAATTTCTATTATAGATTATTCTTGGTAATAGCATAAATAAATTTTTTAAAAATAATACTGATTTATGATTGTGTTGGGCTAAGAGCAAAAATTAAAACAAAAATTGTAATACACATTAAAACAAAAAAATAAAATAAAAATAAGGAAAATGGTCACTGTACATACACATGCACCACAAGCAGAATCCAAAAATAAAATGAAAACATCAAGTAAACAAATTAAAACATAACAAAATTAATTACAACATAAGATTTAGAAAACACATAGGCGAAAGCGGCGACCAAGAAACAAAATGCCAAGGGCTAAAAAGAATCTCATAGAAAATAATAATAAAAAATTGAGTTCAATAACATAAAAGTAATATATCAAAAAAAAAATAAAAATATATGAAAAATTACAAAAATAATTTTAAATTAATGGAAACAATAAAAAGCTCTTAAAATCGCGAAAAATCGCCTATTGGTCGCACACAGGCATAAAATTACTATATGAGCAGTGATCAAATTCATTATTTTTAACTTTTAAAAAACTTTAAAAACACTTAAAAACTTTCATTCTAACTTAATTCGATTTTTGTGGAATCTTCAATAAGTAAGGATTTTGGATTTTATTATGATTTTAGCCTAAGTTTTTTTTATCAATATAAATTTTAGATGTTCGTAATAATTCTATCTCTTAATAATGTTTCATTTATGATATCAATGATTTATACCGAGGTCCCCGTAACTATATATATTTATATATGTATGGCAATAGATGTCAGGAGGGCAGGCCGGTGGTTCGGCTGACGAATTAAGTTTCGTTAGTTGTGATCGCGGGCCGAGCACTCCTGAGAACTCGGTCGTCCGCGGCGAGGTCTGGTTGTAAGACACAGGATTCTACCCGCAGGGCACCATTTTACCACTCGTAACCGCGGATGGAAACGTCAGCCGAGACGAGCAGAAAGATGTGCCGTTAAGAGTGCCGTTAGTTAGGGGTATTAGGTTCTGATCGCTGGACGATCGCTAGTGAAATTTTTATAAAAACCTCGCGATTATACCGCGACTGGGCAGCAGGGGTGAGGTATTGGTATCATGATGTTTATAGATTGAATGATATGAAAATTTTCTTCGAGCACTGCAAAGTGTCATACAACAAGCCCGACCATCGTAGGCAATTCGAAAATTACAGATAGACCTGTCCATAATAGGTAGATAGACAAAAAACCCTGAATATTTTAACGTAGTAAAATTCCATAATGTTTCTAATAAACGTCAATAAGGAGAGAACTATGGCGACGCCAACACAAAAACCTTGACTGTCTATGTGAAAACCATCTGATAATTAAAGTTTCCAGACCAGAGTCCACGCGGTCGTTTACATCTCGACCATGACCTGAACAACTCAAGACACAAATACGAATTTAACTGTAGACATTAGTGTAGCGAATGTAAACATAATTTCAATTGACTGCAGGGACGACGCTCACAATAAGATCGCTTTGTCTTTATAAATCAAAACACCATAATCAATACCGAGGAGACTTATTTTGATATGCATAACTCCATCACATTTGGATTTTTTTTTTGCAATACGACCACCCCCGGAAAATTTGTAAGTTATCTATTTATTAATGACGATAGACAAGGATCTTAAAATTTAATGTATTATGATGAGAATTCACCAGCAGTGACAGGGTTAATTATTGCGTCAGAATGTGTGCGATTGTCCAACAATCCACCTTAAATAAATTGTTGTCTTAATTAAATCGGATTAGTCTTGTGGAACGATAGAGTTTCCGTAATGGGATCCCTTAACAATAAATTAAACTCGTTGATTTTACTATTGAAATAAAGTTTAAGTAGTATAGGCGGGAGACCAAATACAGATTATCATTTTTAATGACTTTCCTTAAGTATTGCTATTATCATTATCAATGTTATTTCGTATGATTATTTTTATTATTTACGGTGTATTATTTCTATTATTAACATTATTAAAACTATGATTCCTCGGTGGCAGCATAAAGCAAGATAATAGATAAGTGAATAACAAAATAAGCTCTTGCTGTGGATTAATAACCGAAACTTTCTTTTGATTATTAATTCGTAGAATTGAAATGCAGAGAGCCAGACCAACGTAAAACAACCTCCCGTCATAATAAATTACCATGTTGTTCCATTGTAAATTCTGGCGATCCTCTATCCTACAAATTGTAAAACCCTTTAATTAAATATAAATTTCAAATTTACTAAATTCATCAATATACGTTGAACTTTAAAATTAGGCAATTTATGTTAATTCCAGGTTGAATAATTAGGTTACGAACTATCTATGGGTGAGGTAGCGACCAGAAAACATTATATCATCTCCAGAACAGGAATAGATGTACCTTAAAGAGTTAGGAGCCTAATTATTCCAGCATAATATGTAGACCGCGCAAGAGGTATTTTAACTAAATAAGAGTGTAGTACATGTATAACTAATCTTTAAGAATCATATTCTAACCAAAAAATTTAAGTAACTATAATTTTATTATAATTTCTTTTTCTCCTTTTAGCTAGTTACTTATAAAACATTTCCCAATTTTCTAAATCATCAAAAGTCTCTGAGTCATTATCCATTCGAACCGACAGCCGTGAAAGGGAGTTCAAACATTGTCTGCAAAAATCCACAACTAATCCGACTAACCTTTGCATATTTCCTTGATGTCAGCATTATCCGGCCTACCACGAATCCCAAAAATCTCGCCATCCATCGCGGCAATGATACAAAATTAGACAAGTTGGAGAGGGAGCATGCCATCCTACGGGAGAAATACCAGAGGTTAAGGGCACCTGGAGCTCGCCAGAGACCACTAAAGGGCTATACAAGAAGATATATCGTCTTTCTCGAGCCCGGGACAACCTAATCATAGAGAACCGGAGCCAGCGGATTACCATATCCGAACAGAGCGCTGCGCTCCGGCAGATCTTTAGAGAGCATGAGCTCTTGACTCGCTTACCGAGTCGAAGATTAGCCCAGGAACTGGACATCATCTACCCATTAAACCAACAATCCAACTACCCAACGTGCCTCCACCGACCGGAAATGCTGAGAGCAGGTCTGGAAGCCAGCGACACCGACCGAATAGGAACCGTCGCCGCAGGAAAAGACGAAAATGCTCTGCTATAAGCGAACTTACGACCAGGAGTATCTGCGGAAATGGCCGAATTACCGCCTGCGTATGAAGAAGAGGATCGGCGCACATTGGATCTGAATGTGATCTATGTGCTGGTGCCACCCTTCTTTGGTCAACTGTCATCGACGCAGATCAACATCAACTCGACGGGATTCGAATCACCCACCCAAATCTGCATCTCTACGATGCTCAATCCCCCGGCAATTGAAACAGAATTGCCAAGTGAACCCTCATCTCAAATTATCCGATTTGTAGTAGAGCCGGGAATCTCGTCGCAATAGGGACCAAGCCAACCAACTTCAACTCCACCCCCAAGATACCCCAAGCGTCGACGTCTACCAGTAGACATCGACGGGGATGATTAATTCGCTCACATCCTAAGTGTTGGACATCATGATTTTAGTTCTGTACATCGACCTTTCACCTGAACACTATGACCCTGTTTCTCATCTGTCTTTATGTCTGTTGTATTTTAGCTTAAAATATATTTTGTACGCCAACATATTTTTTTTTGATACTAATCTATAAAAATTTCTTTACGATTTACGTAGTGTACTTATCATATTCGTTTACTTCTAAGTTAATTAATATTGAACAGAATATATAATCCAATACTATTTAGTGGTATAAGCCAAATGGCATCAGTTTTCTAATTTAACGTATTTATATAAAAGGTTTTGCGAATCATAGCACTTGTGTAGGATAAATAATGGGTAACCCATCCCATCGAGGTAACAGCGGGTACTATAAAAAATTGGTGATTAAGATTCCGTTGTCGTTTTACAAACTCAGCAGTTAAAGTTTTATAATTGAATTCGTGTAGCAGATGGTCGATATCCTTCCAATTCATGTCCCACTTCTAAACTCAACGAACCAGATATATCTAAAATCATGGGATCACAACATAATGCGTAAGACCTCCTAGCGGCCGCGGTGAACCAAAAACGAAGGTTGTTCGAGGAGTGGTATTGGTAACAATGCTCACCTGCTCAAATGGCATTCGACTGTCATACAAATTACCAGCATGATTCCAACCATGGGTGTATGATGGTAAGTGATAAATTATGCGGTGTGCGTGGGGAATTAACCCTAGGGTAAGATCGGCAAGTGTTCTTAACGAGAGTCATGAATCCTCATCAATAAAGTTTTCCCCGCACACCAACAATTGGCTAAAATGAAAATTGCCATAATTACTTAACAAATCTAATAAAAGAAATGCTAATAATTTTATAACAAAATGAATTATTATCGGAGATTGGAGTTTGAGTATCTTTATCGATTTTGAGAGTTACCATCAATATTTCAAGTTTTTCAAAATATTCAAATGTCGAAGATTGGGAGAAAAAGATTAAAATTACAAAATTAATAGATGAAAATTAAATTAAACAATAAGTAATCTTCGTATAGAGAATTCAGTCATTCTTAATTTCGTCTTTTTCGAGGTTCGACAAGTTCCAGCCCCCTTCACCGTCAAATTTCAAAAGTAAATTGTGAAATTTCCACAGTGAAGGCCTATGGGTTACTGTTAATAATGTCATGCCCATTTTTATTGCCGTCTCATAAATATTCGATTCAACATCAATGGAAACTGCACTCGTGCATTCATCCAAAAGTGCAAACTGAGGTCTAAAATTCAAAAAATCAATTTAATTCGTTTAAATTAATTAATAGCATTAAAATTCAATATAATTGACTATATTGATTATTTTATCGATAATGTTAAAAAATAATGAAGAGAAAGAAATACAGTAATATATAAATATCTATGCAGTTCTTGATCTAATTTTGATTAAGAAATCGATCATATTTGTCAACCGTTTATAGAGCAAGACATTTTATTTTGGACTTTTAAGGAAAACTTTATTTAATTCAATCAGTATCAGTTTATATTTATTGGAAAAATATAAAAACTTGAATTAGACCACAGGAGGTTGTCAATTACAATAATGCCTTTAAGAAAGGTTTGAGAAAGCAATTGTGTTAATTAACCTTTGAGTGGACGTCGCAGTAAACTTTAAGTCATACAGTTTGCAAAAAAAATTTTCACTATTTTATGATAACAGAGTTTGGTAATTATTAATAATTTTAAAAATGTATGAGCTTAAAAATATTTTATTTTCAAAACTATTAATAAACAAAAACACAAGAAATTTTAATTTTTTAGCCAGAATTGGACTCACATTCAAATCTTTTTTGATTCACAAGATGAAAAAGTGTATAAAAGAACTGTCAAATATATTAATATTTACACTACAATTACACTAGCAGTCGCGATCCGTAAACTTTATTCCCAACAGATTCATTCGCTCATGAGCCAGTGCAGACTAAATGTTGTGGCACAAATACCAATAAACCAAACCAACATAACCTATAAACATTGTTCCAAGAATCGATAGGGATTATTTTTACACATATACAGTCATTTCATTAGAAAATTAATAAGTTCGCTGTAAATTTTACGGTTTCGCACCCGCTCGAAGGTTAACAAAGAAAATGATGTTTAATTAGAGTGGCTTAAATATTTGTCACATGCATTAAAGGGTAAATATTATTTTCATATATATATATTAGAAATTGGTACTAGTTTCTGGACTCATCAATGTCCTTATTCAAATAAATAGAATAACCCAATACAATAACATTTACAGAATAGTTTACAACACTTTAAGCCTAGACGATGTTTAACATACATTTATTTTTATTCACTCGGATAAATCTTCCAATTTAATATCTTCCTTTCTTGAACGCTAAGAATAATAATGCTCACATTACGTTATCTTTGACTTTTATTCTAACCTTCAAAATTTCCTAAATTTGTCTTCGACCAAACTGAAAATTTTACTAACTTGTCCCTTCGTTTTATACTGTGGATCAATCTGGGGATCTGGGAGCTTCCACTTTAATTAAAGTCAAATTCCATTTTATTTTCAGTTTTAATTTAATTTTTAAACTCGAACTTTTTGCGGTTTTATTATTTTTAAATTTCGATGTTTTTATTTTTTGCACTTAGCAGTAAAGCCATTTAAAAATATTTTGACTAAAGCATCTACCAGTAGTAACTTGAACCAATAGTCATTTGTAATTATTTTTTTACCACATACTGTCCCACGTATAGTACAAGTATATTATGTTGAATACTAGTCCATTGAATAAATATCGAGAATAAACTATCGGAATTATTGTTTTTTAAATAACTAATTTATACGAATAATACTCTTTTCTCTAACACGCAGAGATAAAAACTAAAATGTATTATCAATTAGTTTTACAGTAATAAGGAGTAGGTAGTTAGTGGCTTCATACCATTGCATAATAAAATATGTGCGGAGGTTTATCATTGATAAATTACGTAATGACGTAATTAATCTCGGATTATATTGATTACATAATTATTTTTTGAAATTGAAATTTTTATATTTTAATGTAAATTTTTGAATTTTAATTTTTTATGTAATTAAGTTAAACTTTTGGTACGATTTTTTGAAATTCAAATTTTTATATTTTAATGTAAAATTTTTGTATTTTTTATGTAATTATTATTTTAAGTTAAATTTTTTTTAAGATAAATTTTAAAATTGAGTTTTAACTATAATTTTATCGATGAAATTTTTAACATGATTTTAAATATATAATTTAAAATATAATTTTATCATTGAATTTTTTATATGATTTTTAAAAATGAAAATTTTAGTATAATTTTACAAGTAATTTTTTATATGGAGGGAAAGCTTGTAAAATTGATATTCTTTTATTATTTTGAGCCTTTACCAATGCATTGAAATATGATAGACTACGTTCAAATTTCATGTTTACTATTTACAATCAATTATTATTGTTTAAAATTTGATCCACTTCTTTTTCTTTAAATTCTTTTTTAAATTCTTTTTTAGAATCTTCTTTACTTTTGATTTGATTTGACGAATAACTTTTTTGGATTAAATTTTTATTTTTGACAAGTACTTTTTTAAAGGACATGATTGATAATCATTTATTTTTTTCAATTTTGTTTATAAATCGTAACACCTTTTTCATTAAAAATATCTGTTCGGATACGTAAATCGTCGCTGCATTGTTGTGTAAAGTCAAAGAATAAATATCCATGGGGAACACTTGTAGCATCTTGAAATGATTCAATTAAAATTTTTCTATTGTTTGGATCAGCTTGCCTGGTTAAAAAATCGATAATCGTTTGATCGAGAGGATTTTTGAAAATAACTAGGTATTGAACATTTAAATTACGAGTTCGATGACTTCCTCCTTGATGAAATAAATTTTGTGTTATGAAAATAACAGTTACTCCGCAATGTCTACTGATTTTTGTGAACAAGTTATTGAGATCTTTTTCCTTATTTGCTTCTTGATACAAATCATCTATAATTATTACATCGCCTCGACGTAACCTAGAAGATCAGTTTTTATCAAATCCCTTAACTATTGTCATTTTCAATTTACAAAACTGATTTTGTGTCAATCCATGTTCTTCGTCTGCACCCCTATGCCAATATATTTTATTGAATTTTGATTTGAACATGTTTGACTGCAATAAATTACATACAAATAAATTTTTTCCGTTCCCACTTGGCCCTACAATTTAATACCATTTAATTTAATTTGTTTATAATTTGATAGATAGCTGAAAATGATTAGTAATATTAATTAAAGAGGAAGATGTGAAGTAACCGGAAAACCTCAACATGTAGTGGATAGAAACGGCAAATATCCAACCTTATTCTTCAAGAGTGGAAAATGCAGGATAATTACAGGAAGGGGATTTCAAATATCAGATTCAGATTGACAAATTCAATCATTATCTTTGAACATTGACATGGGTTGTCGAATCAACTTGTACGAATTGTCTACCAAAACCGAAAACATTTACGAACCGGAACTGTTTCCAGCATTAAGACTTGCCAAGTATTATCTACTTTGTGTGAATGTATTTCCAAGCAGAAAAGTCGTTGTCATGGGGATAAAAACACTGGAATACAGCAGTCTAGTTCAAGAATTATTTAATTTTAAAAAACTTTTAATTAATAATTTTAATACCGACGAAGAAATACTAAATTATTTATTAAGCACTGATTGTGATTAAATAGATTGAATTCTGACGATTGTAAAAATTAAAAATGATCGACGAGCAAGAAGCATACGTATTCGAAACAATTCTGATGAAGATGGAAGAACTCTTTCCGAATATGAAAAACAAGCTTTCGTATTGTGCTCCTGAATATTTGGCTACACGGATCTATCAAATGACAGGAAACAACATCGAAGAAATTGTACGGATGCACTACGAATCAGTTCAACGACTTGGTTTGAAATATTTAGATGACTGCATTGTTTGTGCAGATCACTCAATGTTGACTTGTCCAATTAGATGCAGATGCTGCAGGGACTACAAGAAGAAAGAAGTTGTACATATTATGTTGGCTGAGCTAAGAGCTTATTATAAGCAGATTTGTGATGATGTAATTAAATAAATTTTGATCTTTTTACATGTTTATTTTATGTGTTGAGAATTAGTTTTTAATAAAGTTTTTATAACGTTTTTAATTGGTTGAATTATTATTATTATTATTATTATTATTATTATTATTATTATTATTATTATTATTATTATTATTATTTTGTTAACACTAAATTTATTTGAAAATTTGATCGTTATCAACATGCATAAAAAACTCATTGTAAAATTATACTAAAAATTTAACTTAAAATTCTATTTAAAAATCATGTTAAAATTTCATCTTTAAAAATCATATTTAAAAAATTCAATGATAAAATTATACTAAAAATTTCATCTTTAAAAATCACATATAAAAAAATTCATCGATAAAATTATAGTTAAAACTCAATTTTAAAATTTATCTTAAAATAATAATTACATAAAAATACAAAAATTTTACATTAAAATATAAAAATTTAAATATCAAAAAATCGCGCCAAAAATTTCAAAAAAGTGAATAACAAAATAAGCTCTTGCTGCGGAGAAATAATTATATTGTTGAAAACCAACCAAGATAAAAATAAATTGTCATAACTAGAGATTGTTGAAAATTGTCCGCTTCAAGCAACTAATCGTATCAGTAATTCTAGCACAGAAAGATGGAAATTTCAGATGTAGTTAACGAACAATACATAGAATAAAGGAAAATAAAAGAAACTGAAAAAAGCGGTAAAAAATTTCCTTGTGTATAATTGTTATTAAGCATTATTCAAATTCCAATATCTTCATTACAGACTATATATTTTTATTTATTTAAGAATGTTTTAATTGTAAAAAAATCGGTTATTTAAGAAAATTCAAAATTCTGGATATTTTGAGGGATTATTGAATAACACAATATTAAATAGAAACATTTCATCAAATGAACTCACTTGTGATAAAATAATCTCGCCATTCCTATCCTTTGTTTTTCTCCACCAGAAAATACATTAATCCAATCCTTTTCAACATCTAATCCTATATAAATTCATATTAGGTAAAAATTTTAGGATATCTAGTAAATATTATATTGAAAAATCGGGAAATGCTTTTAATGGGTAAAAAATAATAATTCCAAATATATATTTTCCAGCACTAATTGATTTTTCACCCAAATATCAATTCTTTGATATGATAACCGATATCAGTGGTTCTTAAAGTTCTATACACGACGTACTGGTGCTAAATTTTTGTTGAAGATCGCGAACCGATAACTTATATTGTTCCAATGCTAAAATTCGTAAAATTCAAATAATTTAACCATTTTCAATAAAAAAGTTGTAAATTAAAATTTTCGACTCGCCCAAGAATCAGTGGTCAATTATCCACGAACAACCAACTTAAGAACCACTGACCTGTCGGAAACTTTCTACATATACACATCATTTACAATTTAATGCATAATTTTTCACAAAATCAATATACAACACAGACAAATCAAGTAAAAATCAAAGTAATTTTTACATTTCGATAATAGTACACATTTGCACAAACAAATAGCTTAGAGCAGACGTAGAAAATATTTGTAGAGAATTAGACAAAAATTTACTGATAATCTAAGTTCTATATTTGCATTAAAACGATTAAACTCATTTATTGATTTTAAAAAATCATCGCTAGTCTTTAAATCTATTATTTTATTTAAAAATTAATTACAAAAAATTGCCTTATTCCGAGGGTTTTAGAGTATTTAAGCATAAGATCCTCAAACATGTAGATAAAGCTTAGTTTATGATTGTTTAAACGTCTTACAAAGTCAGTAGTATGTTCACTAATAAGTTTCCAACTCCAGTTGGTCTTTGTTATAAGGTCGATTATCAATTTTTACATGCATTGCAGAGACTGCCTCGTATCTCTGCACTCGAGTTTTTGAGCATTGTCAACTGAATTGATTAACTCACATTATTGAACATATTCTGAAATGTACGAGTAAGAAAATAGATATGTATGATTTCAAGATAATAGCGAAAAATTTGAGTAATTCTTGGGAACGAATAGCTTGTGAGGAGTTGTTGATAAGATCTCTAAATAAATGTTCAAAATGCATAGCCTACAGACATTTTAAATGTATTTAAATAATTGAATGTGATCTGTGTATATTATGTGCTTAATGTAATGTTGTATATTAAAAATATTTTGTAATGTAAAAAGAATTTTAAATTTATTTTTAAAATTTTACTGTTTTAGAAAAACTTTTTTTAAAAAGAATAATAAGTCTTGTGTTTTTTAAAAATTTGTTTAAAAGTTTATTTCCTAATTGAAATAATTTTATATATATTTTGTGATAGAATTTGATCGCGATTATTATTGGTTAATTTGTTTAAATATTCTTATTTTCATTTAGTTATTGTTAATGTGATTTCTAGCTTGAATATAGTAATTTATATTTTAAATGTATTTAATTGGTGTGCAACAATAAATTTAACCAAATTCATTTAGGTACTAAATGTGCTTCTAAATATTTATGACTTATTAAAAAATATTACTAAATCAATTAAATCTAACAGTTTTTTCAGTTTGGTACACCAAAAACTAACTTTTTTAAAATTATTAATACAACAAAAAAGCTGAGCACTGCTGGTCTGGAGTATAAGATTTTCTATAAAGCTTAAGTGTGGAAATCTGAGTATATAAAGTAAATTCAATATATAAAAAACTTTAGCCTGAACCACTGCCTTATACTCAAAAATGATTTTAAATGAGGTAAGGGTGTATCGAGATAACTCAAATTGATCCAGAACTCTCACATCTGTTTATTAAATAAGTTTTTAGATGAAATCTTTTTATAATTAACAGTCATATTTGATAATAAAAAAACATTTAATATTGATATAATAGCACAATATGATATAACCTCCTTCGCGTGTAATAATTGGTTCTAATTGAACAATATCTAAAATCTCCTGAAGATCTTTATCTGTCATGCCTTTGTTTTTCATTTGAATCAAATTATCAGGATAAATAATTTGATCTCTCAAAGTTCCGAGAAATAGATAGGGCCTAATAAAATAATCGTACAACATTTTTAATAAACAAAATTCTGTTAATATTCTATATCAGATAGATGGATTTGTAAATAAATTATTAGCTCCAAAAACAATAAACATACATAAAACGTTCCGTAATTATCATTAAACTGAAAAACACAGGAATAAAATCAATATTGGAGAGCATTACAGAAGTAATAAATTTTAATTGAAAAGATTCAGTAAAAACTGTTAATGACAATGATATGCAAAATTATGATATTAGAATTTTTTTTTAATATCTTCCTTTATAAATATAACAAATACTGAGTTCAGATTTTGGGTATTCATCCTAATTACATTCACACATCAAATAAAATAATTTATGTCGATAGCGGAATTTTTTATAAAAATATAATTTAAATGTTTGCTTCACTATGATTGACCAATTCCTTCCCAGAAAAGAGAAACACTTTAAATTTTGTTTTGGAGGATCATGACCTTTTTGTAGGTTAAAATATTTCATGTGAATAATCATGTCAGAAATTGGCTTACATAGTTAAGTATTAATAATAAAAATAATAATAAGCACTCATAACAGATATTTCTTCGAAAAATAGGGAATATCATATACGGTTATAATTGTGAAAAAATAAATGTAAATGCTTTAACTTATTTGTGATTATTTTTTGGTTATTATCATTGTACGGAAACCTGATAATTCAAGACATTGAAGATAATTGAAGAATTTGAAGAGATAGTGAATTACATTAATCTATACAGCAAATAGTACCCAATGTATATTAAAATTAAATCCGGTAGTAAATCAGTGGTGCACTCGATTAAAAGTATATTAAGTACATACAAAAGCAAATTGAGTTTGTGGGTTTTAAAGAAGATGATATTTTAGAGAAGTTCTTATCTACAAAGAATAACTAGGTTGATGTAAAAAGAAGAGTACTATCCAACTGGATGGATAACAAAATGCAAGTCATAACGTTATTAAAAATTCGCATGAATTGCATGTAGGGAAAACTCGTATGCGATTCTTAGCATTGGAAATGGGACTATTGAATCCGAAGAAATCTCAGAAATAATTGCAACTTGCAATTAATTCTCATCAATCGACCTAGCGCCAATAACGTAGGGAAAAGATGGAAATCTCAGAAATAATTGCAACTTGCAATTAATTCTCATCAATCGACCTAGCGCCAATAACGTAGGGAAAAAATGGATTAAGTTGTGATGAAAATTGGAACCACCTCGCAATTGACGTAACAAAATTTGCTAAAGATAAATACTTAACAATTATTGATTGTGGGCCATCGAGATATGCAATTCGGAAGAAAATTTAAATAATGAGAATGCATAAGAATTAAATGAAATTTTATATGAAGGAGGTGAATATTAGTAATGTAGATCCAGAAAGTTTTAAGAGTTAGCAGATGAATGTATATCCAATTAGTATTTAGAACAGTAAGTCGCTCATATAGAAACGGGATCTTTGAACGCAATTATTCGACAATAAAATCACTAGAAGCTAAGTCTTTGAGAACAATCGCAGAAGCTGTCTAATGGACCAACAATATACCAAACCACAATAATTTCTGTCCACTTAGAGTTATATTTCAATCTAAGTCATAACTGAACTTGCCAAGCTACAATAAAATAGGCTATAATAGAAGCAAAAAATTTTGCTGGTGACAGAGGTGTGGATAAAATCGAACTTGAATAAAAAATGGAAAAGTCGGGCATATCATAAAACCATTATCGAATCTAAAATTGTCAGGGGTGAAGGATATGATAGATTCAGATAAATTTTGCGGTGATATAAGAATGATCTAATATTAAACCAATTATTTTGTTTAAATATTAGGAAAATGTGATAAAATAGATGTTTAAAAAGTGTGTTCTTTTACATCTGTTATGATTAATTCATGAATAATATTTCTATTTTACGGATTATATATAACTTATCAAATAAACAGCGCCACAAACCTGATGAGTTGGCATTTTGTATCAGAAATCTCAAAGCAATACGGGATTTTTCAATATTTAAAAACACCTCATTAGCAACTATTATTCAATAATATATTTGCCATCATTTTCCACAAAAGCTTCCAAAGTTTTTATCAAAATGTCAAAAACCCTTTGAAAAGATGTATTGTTTTTCGATAGTCATTTAGTAATTTTGAAGAATTGTTTAAATTTCCGGTCAAGATCATTATGTAAACTTTTAAACTAATGATAATCATATGTTACTAGGTTATGCGAATACAGATAGTGAATAATCAATCATTCCAGCACATTTTATGTTGATAAAACAGTTAATAAATCTTTACTATTGGATAAAAGTGGACGATTTACATGTCAATTCTATCCGAATATTTAATGGATAATAGATTCAATTTTTCAGTTCGATTATAAGTTTAAAGACTGAAGAAAAACATGACGATTTTAATGATTTAGCGTCGTTTTGATTTTAGATTCTTGACTTCAAAATAAAACTACAAAGAAAAAGCGAAAATAATAAAGATAGTAAATTATTATGATACGAGAAGTATAAAGAATTATTAGGAGACTTCGCACTTCGTTTAGAATCGCACTCTGATGTGTAATTAATCTAAAAGTTTACGAAAAACTATTATCAAAATTGAATAAATTAAAATTATAAAAATTACAATTATGTGTAGATAATTATTGGAAAGCAACTTTGTTTAAATTGAAAGATATATTTTAATTTTATATTTAACTTAAAGTTTTATTATGCATCCATGCTTTGTTTAATCCAATTTCGTTTCAAAAAAATTATTAATTTTGTAGTGTTTGAAACTGAGATCATACCAGATTGGAAGATGTTGACAACTGTAATTAATACGATGAATTTTATTGTCCTTGTAATTTTGTGGAATAGACATATATGCGATAGATATTAAACATCAAGCACTATGAACAAAAAAGACAGTAATTACACAAAGAAGACCCAAAAAGGCAAAGGACAAAACATTGGTCGAATATAATGTCGGAAATAAAAACGTAAACAGTTTGTTTGATACTGGTACAGAACTAAATGTGATAAGTTCAGCTAGTAAACTAATGACTGTAGATGATAAACGTAGCGTATAAATATTATTATAGATTTAGTTATTTCCCATGGCGTCACGAGCTAGTTTAGAACTTGTAAAATTAGTT
The DNA here is from genome assembly GCA_022537955.1 of Schmidtea mediterranea. Lineage (NCBI taxonomy): Eukaryota > Metazoa > Platyhelminthes > Tricladida > Dugesiidae > Schmidtea > Schmidtea mediterranea. Next base: position 285,566,274 of record CM039679.1, read on the forward strand.
AACAAAGGTCCGGATATATTGATGGGAAAAAATATTGAAATATTTGTCAAGTGTGTGAAAAATTACGTTGATGCTTTCAATATTCCATAATCGTTTCAAGTTTAGTTTTTGCTGAATTTTATTGATGAGAAGATTTATTGTAGATTTAATTATATCACAATTTATATTATTAATAGTTGATGTACAATTTTATATTTTGATCCTATTTAATGTCAAGTTGTGTGTACTTTTTATTAGACAGATATTTGTGAGTTATTATTTATCTCCTCACCTTAGTTTCTATCTGTTTACACGATACACCATAGACCATTTAATATAAAAATGTGAGAACATTTACTTGCAAGCTAGAATTGTTAAAATGTTTTTTGTAAATTTAATGAAAATTAATTTGATGATAATTTTTCTTAATTTATTATGATGATTTTAAAATAAATTTAAAATAAAATTATAGATTTATGCAAAAAACGCATGCACTTTATATATGATTTATGCATATTTTATTCGTTCAACCAGGATAATCTCAACAACTATGGTTTGGTCTACTTAGTATGATCTTATAATTTTTATATTATTATTGTTATTTTGATAAGCACTTGTATTTACCAACTCTCGTATTTCATCGACTCTCATAGTTTGCCCTTAAATTTTGACCCTAGCCAGACCCTTTTTAAAGAAATGGGGTTTAAAATAATATACGTCCTTATTTTTTTTACCATAATTATTTTGAAATTTTCAACGAAGAAGTTTAAATCATGATTGTCCTTAATTTTTTTGTCCTTAATTATCGAAACGAAGCAGAATTCAAATAACAGCTAGAAGGGTGACATTTTGTTATTACAATCAATAAAGAACAAATTCTTCGATTTATTCACAATATCTTTTTTGATTTTAAATGCCTCAATAATATTCTAACATTATCTATCAATATTAAATAATATTCAGCATGGTAAATTAGATGAAATCTATAAAACAACAATAAACGTTAAGTGCTAGATAAACAGCTATATTAATAATAATCGTATATTTACAAAGTACATATAATTATGTAATCAATAATGGATCATTTTTGTACTTTAGCAATTATAAGTTTAATGTTAAATTTTTAATTCTCGCTTTATTGAATCTAGGAAATGGAAATTCCCACCGCTAAAAATTTGTCATTTATTTCAACTTCGTACTTCAATAATATTTAAAATCAGCCGATAGGATTTCCATACTGCCGCTGATTGAATATTAATTAGATGATTGATATTTATTTGCCACTGCATCAAACAATTGCGACTAAATCAAAATCTCCTAAAATCAATATTCAATTTGGACAAGTGTTCTTTCGAAGTTTTATGGCTACACACGAGAGATTTAGTGCACGTATTCTAGAAGAGATCCATTTGCAAGAAATACAGTCCGGATGTGTTATGACGTCCCAGAAGATGAAATGATGGAGTTAGTATAAATGTTTCACGAAGTTGTAAAATCAGCAGAAATATTTAAAAACAATTGTTATCAGTTGAAAGATAAAACTGTACTAAAGACGCTTTTAATTATTAAATTTCGCTAGTTATCAACAGGGGTCACTAACAGTACAATATTTTTAGTGTACCTGTGCGAGTAAGGTGGTCGCTAATGGGTTAATAAAGTAACGTGTTTTGTAATTTTGGTTTCCTTCACAAAAATAAAACCTACTTCCAAAATAAGACTTAGTTCGTTTTATGGTCATGAAATTAATATAAAACCGGGTCTTATATTCGACGAAACACGGTATATATGTATGTGTGTGTCATGGTTTCAATGCCAGATAGATAGGGAGACTATCCTTCATCTCCGCTCTTGATCATTGTCAACTAAAGGAATTTACTAGTATTAATATTGTATTTGTATTTTCGTAATTGAAGAAATATACTGAACATTTATGTGTAATATGATCTTTTGAAAGTATGTATAAAATATTTAAATTTAGTAAAAATTATTTTCTATATTTAAATTTAAAAATTATTTTGTGTTTTAAAAATATAATTGATTTTGTAATAAATTTGTTCAGATAAATAATTTAACATTCAAATAGTTTTTTATGAGAAAAAGATTTCGCCGATCTATTTTTAGGATTTCATAGATCTAAAATAATATTACATAGATATCCAAATAATTTTTTATAATTATCTATGAAATACCAAATAATTATCTATTTTCGATTAAATTTATATCTATAATTAATTAAAAAACAATAACTCATAGATTAAGTTTTAATTCGAATTATGAACTTTCCCTATTAAAAACTGAAAATGGACATTGACAAATTTCTTCGAGACAACATGGCCTCTAAATACGAAAAGTTAGATGAAGAAGTTGTTATGATTACCGAAAACGAAGATAAGGATGATAATGAAGATAGGGACAGATGGAAGTTCTTCAAAAAGCTTACAGAGAAAAAAAACCTGGACGACTTTTTTCAACACAACTACAAGTACAAAACAGTTTATCCTAATGGAAAAAAAGAAGGCTATTGTATTGTCAACGACCATAACAAGCTTCACAAAATGGGCACCAGGCTTCGAATTTGCGCATCAGACAAATGCAACACAAAACATGAAACATGTCTCTTTCAATTCAAAGTCCAATTTTGGCATAAAGAAAAAGCTTTCTATCTTTATAGCAAAAATCAACATCGCGGTGAAGATCCAAAAGAATTATCTATGAAATATTTTTATTATCTTTGAAATCTCAATTTATTATCTTTATTCTCTTAAAAAATTATCTAATAAGCAATTCAATAATAAAAGTGTGAAAATCAATGTAACTTAATTTTTAGATCTATGAAACCCTAAAAATATATCGGCGAAATACCGCTCCCGTTTTTTATTTAACAGTAAAATATATAATTTAAGTTTTATTCTATTAGCGTTTTCTAATATAATTTTCTTATAATAATAATATTAAGTAATATTCAATAAAACAATTAAATAATAATTAGAAAATAATAATAAATAATAATATTAAATAATAATAAAAATAATAATAATAACAATAAATAATAATATTAAATAATAAAATTAAATAAAAATAATTAATAATAATAATAATTAGATAATAATAATAAAAATAATGATAATTATGATAATCAAATAGAAGTGATAATATTAACCTAAGCACTAATACAATTTTTCATCATAAATATGAAATTTAAGAAAAGGTATTATAAGTTTATCTTAACTCTAAAATTATTAATATATGTTTGCTTGCCAACTTTTTCTCTTATACAAACTAAGTTTCAGTACATGATTTTATTTCTAAATTATTAATTAAAACATTAAATCCTAATTTTATTAAATTGTTTATTGCAAAACACATTATAAATCTTTTAATTATTAAGATTGTAAATAAAGCTGAATTTATTAATTAAAAACGTAATCCAAGAAACAATACTGAAGTCTGAGGTGTTATTAGGGTAAAGTCTACCCAGTAAACATTGTTGCATTTCAAATTTAGTTGATTTTTAATTATGTTAGACATCTCAGTTAAAAAGCTCTGAACATATATTTTAATAGAATTTTATCCTATAAATTAAAATTAATGTCAGAGCAGGTTTACTAGTTTTTCATTTATTATCGGTATTTAGTGTAGCTATAAGCGATGGGTTAATTGTAAGACCAAAAGTTTAAAGTGGGCTAAGAACCACTTCATAGTTACATATAAATATCAGAAATTTATATAATATATTATAAAATAGCATCCAATAAGTAATATATTTACTTTTGTGGAATATGATACATTGTATTTTTTGGTGGTGTTGTCAGTTTACCACCATAAATAGGCCAGAGTCCGTGAAAAATTCTAAAAAGTGAACTTTTTCCGCACCCATTTGGACCAGTAATCAAAATGTGATCTCCTTTATTAATCTGAAATTTTATTCAAATTTTAAAGGACATGATAAACCAAGTTACCCTTAAAGATAATTCTGGTACTACAACATCCCCATTAGGTGTTACAATAGGAACTTTTATTAATTCAATGTAATTCGTTGCCGGTACTGCGTCATCTTTTTTTTAAAAAATAATAAGTTGAAAAAAAAGTCTAATTGAAATCTTGCCTAATTTAGCTACATTTGATTGTCCTTGATATTCGATAGCATTGTTTGTCACACGGTAAACTGATTGAGATAAGTCAGTGAAAACAGTCAACAATTCATGAACTCGAGATGTATAGCCTTGATAATATAATAATTTTATGGTATTAATAATAAAAAAATCCTAAAATAAAAATTATATTCAAGTATTCTTTTGCAGTAACATGAAAAAGTATTTATCGTAGTTTGAGAATACAATTATGCTTTGTGGCAATAAATATAATCTTCATAATGTTTGACATTAGCCGAATTCTTTCTAGTATACAAACAACGAATATCTCTTCCGATAAACGTGTTGAATAATTTGACTAATTTGAATTACAGGTCTTGATTTATTTTATGTTGACAACCAGCAATATTCATAACATATCTAAAATTCTGGCCAAAATGCTCGAAATTCGGTATCAAGTAACAATTTGCATAGTTATCAATATTCATAATATAAATATTACGTACATCATTGACGTATGAACAAGTGCAATATAAACACCAATTATCTCTATATCTATAATAAAGAAGTATCTTGCATCATATTTGTTTTAATTGTGGATGATTCTAATAGAAATGCAAAATTTTATAAAGCAGGATTTACCAAACTTTTTCAGAGACGGCACAGTTAGCTTATTTTTAGGTCATAATAGTAAAAATGAAAATAAAAAATGTGATTAAAGAAATATCATTTATTTAATAAACATAAAAATACAAATAAATAAAACTTTTAATGACTTTGATGATTTTGGGTTCTTAAATTACAAATTGTTTTTATATCAGGCACAATATTGGTCAGTTGTATTCTCATATCTGCTGTGGTGTCGAGTCTACTTCTGTATTTTGTTTTTGTTGCAAAATATTTAGAAAATCCAACTTCACCGAAATACGTCGTGGATAACGGAAGTAAACAAACCACAGCTTATTTTGAGACATTTGGGAACTCTTCAGTCAGACTCACCCAGAAATCATTTAATGGCTGACCTTTAAATTTTTCTTTCAAATCATAGTCATTATTTAATTCAATCAAATGCTCATAATTCCTCGCGCTTAAGTCCACTGCTTTAACTGTCACGGGAAATGGATTTCGAATTCAGGAATCGTCCTTACTTGTTTTTAGGAAAATATTCCAAAATATATATTTAGGCTCCATGGAGCACTTATTTTGGATCCGCGGAACATAGTTTGGAAAACCCTGTTATAGAGGATACAAAGAACCTACAGTGCATAAATTTGTAATATCATAATGAAAAATCTACTGATTATTTAAAATTGAAGTTCGAATAAGAGCTCTAGGATAAATATAATAGATAACATAACAATTACTGTACCAAACCATAATACAATTATTAATAAAATTTCTGACTATAAATCTTAGCTAACTTTCAATCTATCCATTTTTCTGTCCCGATTCTATATATAAAGTTCCAATACTTATAACTGATCCTAAATTCCAATCATAGATGCTTAATCTAGTGCTATTTTTGTTCAAGTTCATAAAAGATTCTATTCAAATATATATAGAATCAAATAAACTAAGTATGTTTATAAAAAGTGTTACTTAATATATAAACAGTTCTTTTGTCTATTTTATTGCAATTTAATTCACAATAAAGATTTCAAATGATTTCCAAATATTCGCTAATAACCCATTGATAGCATTTGTCAAGTTGTGGCGACTCCAACAATAAAATTAATAGGGTTGCTCCTCAGTCACTGCATTTTTGCAACTAACTATTAAGTTTTTGACTTGTAAATATCTGATTTTATTTATATTTTATACTATAAATTTAGAATAGGGGTCGCGGCCTACAGGTTCGGAGCCGCTGCGCTAAGTAAATAGAATTGTCTGAAAATCTTGAACCAGAAAATATAGAGGATTTTGTCAATGGAATACAGCTTTTTTTCAAAATTAATGCAATTGGATATTGCCTATCAAGAGAAAATCAAACTCAATTTCAGTTGATGATCGGGGAAATTATGCTAACATGATTTTGTTGTTACCTGCAGCTGGAATAGGTTTTGATAAATAGTATTTCCGTATTTAAGGATTAAAAATTATTTTATCAATAACTTCCTTTCTATAACTTTCATGGGCAATGGAAGAATAGCTTAAACAGATATATCTACATTCAGAATTCTGATGAGGATTTTGTATGAGATGTCATTCAATGAGAAAACTCGTGCATCATTTGCCAACTTAAATAGACTAAAAAATGTTAAAAGCGTAGTTGAGGAAAAAAACGTATGGGTTACACCGGCTTGTTTTGATACAGAAAATATGCCGAACTATATGGAAAGACAAAGATGAAAAAAGTTAAAAGAAAATAAACATTGTCTTTAGCAATGTTCGTAGGAAATAAGCTTTCCTTTTTACAAACAAACATTTAAAATCCAGAGAATTTTCAACAGTTGTCAATAGTTTAAAAAATGATAAACAAAATTACAATGTAAATATAAATTATGTAAATAAAAAAAAGTAAGAAATAAATAAATGTTCAATTTATATTTTTAATTCAAAATTTAAAATTGATCAAACAAGAAAGAAACTTCGGTTGTTAAATATTGCGCAAAAATAACAGTTGTCAATAGAAATAAAGAAACAGTGCAAATTTAGATTTGATGATTTATTAAATATACTTCTATTGTTCAATAGCCAACATATGCTGTCACAGGGTTTCTTATTTGAGATTTTAACATCCTCAGAACTAATGTATAATAAAATGACTTATGAATAAATACATTTCGACAAAACCTTGTTTAGTTGGAAAAACGAAGAATATTATAAAATCAATAATGATTTTAAGAGCCATTTTTGTGACGTCATCAAAATCTATTTTATAGTGATTTTTTGACATCCTTAAATTATTGATATTTTTAAATATAACTAACTAATAGGGTAAATCCGTGAGAGTCAAAGAAAAACATAACCATGAAGTTTTACATGTGATATATATATATATATAGGCTGGCCATCTGCTCGGAATTTGCCAGGAGAGTCCCGGATTTTCAGCAATTGTCCGGGGTCCCGGCCGGGACGCTATTAGTCCCGGAACTACTAATTTGATCGAAATTGTGAACCAAATGTTATGTTTTTCAGAAATAAGGTACCATAAAGCAGGCTTCCACAAACTTTTAAGTTGTACCCTCATTTTCAACTTATTTGTTTTTGGCGTCCCGAATTAATAAAAAATCATAACGCAACAATAACAAAGACGTAAATAAAATAAGCATCTTTAAAATAAACAAAGTGTATTTTTCTATTTCTTGTAAATTGAACAAATTAAATATTATGAAAATAACAGTTCTAATGCTTTAGCAAAAAAACAATAATAAATATTCAACGAAAAAACCAAACTTCGTTTGTAAAATCTAACAATTTTAAAATTTTCTGGAAACAAAGAATTATTACATTTTAAAATACCCAAAATTATTATAACGCGCCCCAATCCTGGGGCCCATCTCCTAGTTTGCGCACCTTTGCCATAAAGTATTGCTACAATACAATTATGTCTAAATTAGTTTAAATTAGACCTTTATTAATTCAAATACAAAATTTTACTAACAATAAAATTCTAAAATTTTGCTACTTTGAACAATATTTTGATGACATATGGAAATTTAAGAACCCTTTAATTCAATTAAAATTTTTAATTATAACTTATAATTTATAAGCTGCCTTCAGTTCAAAATTACAAAAGAAAAAATATTCATTTTTAATAGAAATCAAAATTTAAATAATTCGAAATAATTCGGTCCCTTGCTTGTATCAAATCATAGAAAGTTACGTAAAAAAATAAATTGACTTATTGTAGCGATAGAAGTTAAACTATTTTAAAACTATTATTAAACTATATTTAAACTATTTCATTCTTCAGTAAAGTATGAATAATAAAAAGTAATATTCTGAGTAGAAAAACTGTTTTTGGTTTTGTCCTGGTTTCTTTTACAAATGTCCAGGATTTTCTAGGAAAATCTCTGGCCAGCAAGATATATTTGAATTTTCATTAAGAATTATATGATTAAATTATTAGACTGACATAGAGAATAAGCCTGACTTTATCTGATTTTTGAGAGGAATAATTTGTTTTATCCATAAATTTTTTTATCGTAGTTTAAATAATATAAATAATTTATCACGAAGTTAGCCCTAGTGTTACGAAATTACCTTTTTTGATTTTAGGTATTAAAAAAAGAAATTTTCAAAAATGATACTAGATATTTATGAACGAATCTTGTACCTGTAATCTGACATAATTTTCTTAAATCTGTGTTTTAGTTTTCTGTATTAAAAATTAAAATTATTTCTTAATTTCCCGGATTTACCCTAGTTTACACAATATTTTGATAAATATTATTTTTATTAGAATGATAATCTATTTTCTAGTACCTAAAAACATGAAATGATACTTCGATATTAAATAAACCTAAAAATTGAAGAGTTGAAAAACTTTGCTACTCAATTACGAGTATGAATAGTAAATATCACAATTAGAGAACATTTTACCATTATGACTATTTCTTATACTTATATTAATAATTGTAAAGCATAAATATAAAATTCAAAAACTTTAATATGATTAAACACAAATAGTAACCTGATAATTCCGTTACTTCCTTGTATGAAGTAATCATTCGCTCGACAGCTGATGCAGAATTACCCAATAAATTCCTTGCCATGGTAAAAATCTGTGTTCGTTCTGAAACTCCACCATCGGGATCATCATCAACAAATGATCCTGACATAATTGTCATTAGATGTTAAAAGAATATTTTTGTGTTATAAAATATAAAATCATATATGCTATAAATTATATATAATAGAAGAAAAAACCATTGTAATATATTCAATATAAATTACTCAATATAGTTGTAAAGTGTTTCATAATATCAGAAGGTATTAAACTTTGTATAAGGATTATAAAATGACTTATAAAGACATATAGAAAGAATCTTCTTTAAAAATAAGAAAGGATGAGTGATCAAGAATCATGTGAATTTCGACCTTGAACAAAGAAATAGTTCAGTTTTACAAATGAAAAAATTTCTTTTCAAGTATCTGTTTATTATTATTTTTATTGTTAAGGTTTTACAAATTATAAGAGGAAGTTAAGTTAAGAGGTGGGAAATTTAGATTATAAGATCGTTTGTAATTCGTGTAAGGTACGCAGTATTTGTATTAATAAATCAAAACCTACAGTTGGGTTGTATTCAGATCTCGTTTATCAATTTACATGTAATGGGTGTAACGCCACATGCATTGGAGAGACTTCCTGTCATCTCTGTACTCGAGTTCTAGAGAATTGTTGATTGAAGTGTTTGACCAATATTGGTTATCAAACTCATGTACAGAGATGATTGGCAGTTTTCCCAATGTGCGTGACATTAACACTACTATAACTAAAACGATATACGAGATCAAAACGTCGACGAAACAGCGTCACGTATTTTTCACTGAATATAATATGAACTTTGCAAGACTTTTAAATAACTTTAACACTGATACTTCCAATATATTTTTAAAAAGCTCTTCCAAGATATTTTAAACTCAGGAAACGCCAAAACTATGAAAGAAACAACACCAGGAGATAAATCGCTTATTTAAAATCTCTTTAATTTATTTTAGCGAATTTAGCGTTATTGTTATTAGTATTATTCAGGTGAGCATCATCATTAAATATTCATTACATTAATTTCCGTGTTAGACAAAGGACCACTCTCAATGGAATTAAACGGATCAACACCAGGTAAAATTATGTCGTCAATCCCATTCAACTTACTAACATACTTATCAAACAGCTTTACATACCTATTGTTAAAAAAGGCTTAGAATATCAATAATGATGGAGTAACTTAATCAATTTATTAATACAATTTATAGATTTACAATAATTAGATGGTAATATTGTAGAACAATAGACTAATCCTATTATAATATTTATTTTATATTTAAACAGAAAAACTTTTTGATGATGTATATAAACTATTATTAGTTACCTTACTGTAAATTTATGTTTTAAATGTGTATCTTTTCAATTAATAACTCAAAAATCGAAAATTTAGAATTGATTTATATTACTTTATATTACTGTGTACATTATTCAAGTAATACAGATATGGCAAAACATGCTCCTTACCAGAAAATTAACTTATATAACGTTTATCTATATCACAATTTATAAAATTTTTCTAAATTTGACATGAAGACTGAGGCTAATTTCGAAACTATAGGAAAACGTTCGAAGTTGCAAATGTCAAAGGCTTAAGAAAAGCAACCTCATCAATTACATTATAAAGTGAAGTTATAGTTCTCAAAAAATTACAACACAACTCATTTTTTAAAATTAAATGAACATTTATGAAAATAATGATCATATCGAACTATATCAAACCATAAAGTCATCCTTCTCAAACATTAAATAACCATAAACAACTGCTAGCGCATCAAATTTATAAATTCAAAGCTTAAATACTTAAATTATAACATTTGAAAAACTTCCTTAAATACTATTAGGTCGTGTAAAAAGTTCCCGGGCAGTAAAGATCAAAAATAAAGATCAAAATTGGTATTTTAATCAGATTCGGTTTCTTGTGGAGAAATGGCAGCTTGTTATAGACACTGGAGGACTTTACTTTGACGAATAAAACGGTTGGAAAATCATGTTTGTTTCATAGTCATTCTATATGTTGAAATTGTAATCCAAAACTGTCCGGGAACTTTTTACACAGCCTAGTATATTCCTGATACAGAGTATATCATTATTTATAAAAGTTTAAAATAAACTTGAAAAAAAGTTTTTTTAAAAATTTATTTAAAGTAATTTATAAAATTACTTATATTACTTATAAACATAATAAATAATTAAATAAATATGGCAATGACTTAATTACAAGAAAGTGCCATTAAAACATACATTTTATGATATATTTCGACAGATTCGCTGTTATCATCAGGTAAAAATCATACCAAAACAATATGGATTATAATTATTATATTCAAACAAATTATTACTTTGTCAATATTTAATATCTTTTTATTTTTAAAAAAATGTTATTGTGTAGGCACATTAGAATTACATGTATTATCGAAAATTTTATGAAAATATGCTTATTAATAAATAAAAAATATTTACATTTATAACAAAAAAATATAAAATATTATTATTAGTCAATAAAAAATAATTATTATTTGATCATTTTGCTTTATTTTTTATTTTATTTATAATTTATTGTTAATTATTTAGACATTTATTTTAAATGCGGAATTTCATAAAAACATAAATTAAATATGTAAATTATTATTTGCAAAAAAACATTAAAATTCATAATTTTATTTTTTTTTCTCGGAGAAATCGAACGTAATGATTATTTTATTAATATTTTGGTAGCGTTTTTATTATAGGAATTTTGTAGGCAGAGAAAAATTATTACTCTGGCCAAATTAGAATCATATCATAACAAGATTTTCAATACACAAGCACATTGGTGATGTGCATAAAATGTAGAAATTATTGATTATAATTATTATATGATAAATTATGGTAATTATTATGGTAAATGATATGCAGTGGAACCGACTGTATTTTACAAGTGTTACTTACATATCTAAAAATAAACTCAAGTGAACATTTTCAAGTATTTTTAAACATAAGCCTTGTATAAAATATTAAAGAGTTACTAAATAGCTGAAAAATTATTCTAATCACGATCCCTACAGAAATGAAACAATATGTTCAAACTCTTCATACCGCAATCTATAAACCGTTCAAAGACCACCTGAGAGTAGAATTAGAAATAGTATTGTTAGAAATGTGCGTGAAATTTTTGTAAAAACCTTTATTGGAAGAAAAATTTAACTGGAAACAGAATTCGTGGAATAAATTACCAATGACTGAGTTAACAATGCATTTTGTGCAATATATCTTGAAAAAAATTAGTCTTTAAACGGAATTTTAAACATCAGAGAACGGCTCATTTAATTCAACAAGAAAAGTGTTACAGAATTAAACATTTAGATCTGCAATGTTATGAAGACATTTTTGAAAGCGATTAACTATTTTAGAACACAGATAACCATTCTATAACACGGTATATAGGTACCTTGGAAATACTGTGTTGTGTGAAACTATGTTATACGAGACTAAGAGCAAATACAAAATGGAGAGATGTGTTCTGTAAACTTTTTAAAAAAATTTTTTACATTCTACAACTTATATTAAAAATAAAAACAAAAGATTTCTGTTTTTATTTTGTTAAATTTCTTCTTCATAACTTTACAGCACAATCAGTACATTTTTTCTGTCGAACGATATCATTCTTTTCTGAATCCATTTCTTCGTTAGGATATTTTTTGCATTTTTTGTACATAAGTTATTTTAGTCTGTTTGTTGGCCCGTAAAATTTCCGAGTAAATCTTATTGTATGAAGATAGGTCATTTTCCAGCTCCCTTTTAGATGTTAGACTTCTTTTAGCACAAGAGTCAAGAAGAATGATTCAAGATTTATCATTAATCCTGTAACTTTTTTAAGAGTAAAATTAGTAACTTCACAACTTTCATCAGAGCTGTCATTTTCAAAATAAATTTTATTATCAACTTCAGATGACTCGAAATCCGCTTATGCTAATTTCTTCTTTTACTAATAAATATTGAATTTCCTCAATAAGTTTTAATATTCCCCGAATCTCATTTCTTGGGATTCAATCTAAATTTATTAAGTTTCTTCTCAAATTATGAATTTATTTTTGATGAATTTATTGATTTTTTAATATTTAAAATTTTTATATATATATATAACAAATAATCATTTGAAATCATGGAATTATGGGTTCAATAATAAAATTTTCTCTGGATTTTAAAAATCATTAAATTAAGTCATGTCACACACAATAATAATTATAATAATTATTGCTAAATTAATAAATTTAAGAATGATAATGAATATAAAATAGTAGGTACCATCATTCCTCCTGCCAGTTGCAGTTAAAATAGGAATAGAGACCATAAACATGCCCGTTGAACTCCAGACGTATTTCATTAGAAATTGTTCAATCATCACATACCACAATTTTTGTAGAGAAATTCTATTTGTTTGTTTAATCAATTCTTGATACGCTTTCATTAGAACATTAGATTCCACCTGTAAAAAAACAATCAAACCAAAAAAATGCCCAATTTGCTTTGCAACATGAATCCTGAGTAAATCTAAGTAAACGATTTTCGTTTTATCATCAGTTTTAATTTCCATTATCTTCATTTCTTGTCATTAATATTGCGAAATTGTTTCATAATTTGAAGAGAAAAAAAGATAAAGGAAATACAAAATTAACATAAAATGAGCATCGAAAATAATTATAATATTTATCAAGGATAAGACGAATTTCAAGTGTTTTTCTTTGATAAAAGTTAACAAAAATGCGTTTCATTGATTTAGTAAAACACATTATTTTTAAGCCCGTTTAGTGTAAAATTTCTAAAATTAAATGATATTTTCTCATGAAAGTTAAAAGCAAACTTTAAAACGTGAAATAAAGTGACATCACAAATTTTCTAATTAATGAATTGTTAGATGTTTTGAAAACATCTTCGTTTATTTCAAAATTTGTATTCATTAAAAGTTCAAAATTTATTCATTTATTCATCAATTTATTCAAACTTCCATATTTCCGAGTATTTAAACAAAATTAACAACGGCATTTATTTTTATTTTAAAATTTAATTTCATTCAAAAAAAATACAAATTTAAACAATTAAAATAATTTAAATTTTATTTTATTTAATAATTAATATTATTTAATATTTTAATAATAAATATTTAATAATTAATATAATAATTTATAATCAGATATTTAAAAATATTTTTATCTAATTTATCAAAAGTTAATTTAAATCTTATTTTTAATTTTAATCATTTTAAAACTTAATTTTATGTCCGTTGATAATTGTGCTTAAATATCCCCACGTGGATAGTTTTAAATAGTAATAGTGGTAATAAATCCATGTTTACCCCTAAAAAATAGAGATATTATTTTTTGACTAATTAATAATGACTGACAGTATTCCATGTTTTTTTAAAAAATTTCATATTCAAATGGAAATAAAAACAAACTAAATTTTTTTCAATAATTTTTACATTTATGATTATACGACAATAGATCAAAATAATTTTTAATCCCCCCACACAATATTTCGACACAGTGTTTATTAAGAGTAATTTCCCATTACAAAATTATTTCAAAATAAGAAATTTCAAAACGTACTTTTATTATTAAAAACAAAAACTGTTTACAAAGAGCTGTTTCAACTTTTGAATTGTACTTATCAACTTCAACAATAAGGATAATTCTTAAGAATAAAGTGTCACCAGCAAGTACAATTACAACAACCTCTGGAACTAGAATTACCCGTTCTAGAAATAATACAAGAGGAAATGGAAAAACGACTTTCTATATGGATTGACGACATAATTGAAGCTAAGTGATTATAATGGAAAAAGCGAGAATAATTTTTAATAATATTCAGGTTGAAAAAGGTGACATAACTGAAGTCGAGGATGTTTAATAGATTTAAACACCGAAATAATCTTTTACATAAGAAGCTGCAAACATGTTTAGATGAGGTAAATATGCGAGATACCGAAGAAATATTGCAAGAAACAACAGAAAGTCATTTTAATGATGAGCTCAAGGAATCAGCGGACCAAGAAGAACAGCAAAAAGAACTTTTAATGGAATTTCTAAAATCCAGTTTAGCTACTATAACGGAAGCTCTGGACCAATTTATTGAAAATCACCCAAATTTGGATAGGATTTCAAAGGCAAGACGAGTGTCATGCTTGCCTTGTCCACTTATCGACAACTTCTTATAGAAAGCAAATGACATTAGATACATTCTTGAAAGACGAAAACTCCAGAGGATAATCATATATTCAAATCTAACCGGAACTTTGATCATAACAAATTAAATCTACAACTCCAGTAAGCAATATAACAAAATATTTTTCATTCAGCCTAAAATTACAAATGTGCAAGGATTGGAATGGATTATCAAAGACGAAAAGGCAATTTTTGAAGAACATGAGAAAGAGAGAACTATTTACAACATTTGCACCAACTTGAAAGTTCGTTTCTGTAGCAAAATGTTTTTAGAAGGATTTTACATACTTAGTTTGTTTGTTAACCCTAGTAGGTAGGTACTAGCCCCGTGGACCAGTATGAGTTATCGCGCATATATTCCATCGCCATTGGGCATAGAACCAGTGTTTCGATCTGGCGAAATGAGTTTCGCGCATTTCGCCTGTATAATATCGTACATAATATTGATTTTAAAGTGCAATTATTGATTTTAAAGTGCAAATGTGAAAAAAAGGTGCTAAGTGTCTGTTTGCTAAGTTATAAACCAGGTCATTTAGAACTGTTGAGATGTTGACTAACCATTACATCAATGTTATATTACAGTTATCACTATATTCTTATGGGAACCAATTTGAATTCCATAGAAAATGCAGGTGAAGCTAATTAGACTCATACGGTTACAATGCCAGCAATATCGGCTTTTTTTGTAGAGCAGCAACAAAGAGCTTGGAAGTAATAATAGAAGTGTATAAAATCAATATATATATATATATTTTATATTTTATATATATATATTTAACGCATGAAAAATTTTCTACTTCAAAATTAAATCTTATTTCTATATAGTCTCATATTATTAATGGGGAAAATTCATTTTAATTCTGACAGCATTTTATTTGATATTTTAATATCTGGATATTATAGGCTTGTAATTTATTATATGAATAATTAAGTAAATTTAAATGTATTATATACTATTTATAAAGGCTTATTGTGATCATAAAGATTACCTCATGACCACTGTAAAATGCGATTTCCTCGGAATTTTGAATGATTCTCGAATGTACAAAACGCAAATATCCTTTATGTTTAGCTTCTTCAGCTACCAAATCTCCGAATTTTGGACTTATTAATCGCAAAAATTCCCCAGTTGAAATAACAACTCCAGCCGCAATAATACACGGAATTCTTATACTAGCTCCCCGATTTCGGGCAAGCTTATATAATGAAAATGACCTTAATTTTTAAATAATTTTGAAATCTAATTAAATAGCATTTTAATTTTTAATTTCTTAAATTTTATATTGAATTATAATTATTAAGTCTTACATTAAGCAGAGATCCAGAAATGGTTTCGTTAATTGAGAATATAAATGAGCCAATGACGATGAAAATACTGAAATATCTTCTGTGAGACTTTGGTCAACATTTTTAATTCGACAATCGATATTTTCCACTCGATAATAAGTTTGATGTTTAAAATAAAGTTTATAAAAATATTCAACTAATTTAGTTCTGAAACAAATTGATAATCTTTTTTCAAGAAATCTGATAAAACTATTAATAAATGTAGCAGGCAGTGCAATCAATAAGAATTTCAATAATTGAATTAAAAATTTATGAACATCTCTTTGAACTATTGATCTGACTATTTTACCATCTAAACCTGCTACATAAATACTCAAAAATGTCCTTATCATTAAACAGAATGTATGAACACATAACAGAAATGATTCTTTTGAAATGAATTTGGGAAATATTATTTTCAATAATATTTTAAGCCGCTGAAAAAATAATGAATTAACTTTAGAACCTTCATTTTCTAAAGTTTTCATTTCATTAACATTCGACAAGAATTCATCTATCGATTTTCCAGGTTTTTTACTTTTACTTTTACTAGACAAGGAATATGCCAAAATTAAAGCACTAACAGCTCCACTTCCAAGAAAGATAAGCTTTGAATATTTCGATAAAACAGACATTTATAAATTTAAAATATCCTTCCTGGAAGTATTTTTTAAAAAGTAGGAATAATATATATTCCTAATATTTTTTCAATTTTTAAAATTTGATATATCACTGCATTTTATTTGATTATTGAAACAAATAGTCGTAATTTATAAAGTCATTTTTTAATTATTATCGTTATATTACTCATTTATAGTGAAAAATATTTTAAAAATTGTACATTTGAAAATTAATAATTTGTTTTAATTCAAGTTGTAGTTAAGATATTCAAAATTATTTGGTGTTTTAATAATAGGTTATGAACACTATGAAATTGTTATAAATAAAACTTAATGACGACAATCAAATTTTTTTTAAAAAAAGTTAGCTATTGGCGACCACTCTGGAAATAAGAATATCAACGCAGTTTGTAAAGCAACCTCATTTTTAATTTAATGTTTTAGCAACATCAAGCCAATATATGCTCACACTTAACATCCGAAGATATGATTGGTGAGGATCAAAAGAAGCAGAAACACAGGAGACCGGTTGTTAACAGACGTACAGCGACTTAAAGACACATTCAATGCATTAATTGAGGCGGAACTTATTATATTTGAGAAATAAATTTTTAAATTGCATCTAACATTATAGAATAATGATTCCAACGAACTACACCAGTAGCGTATTTTGTGTACAAATCTAAATAGCTGTTAGATTAAACTAGCAAAAAAGAGTTGAAATAAATAAATTTGAGAATCAAGTTTATTCAACAAAAGGTTTTGGAATATTGTTTAACTTCAGGAATAAATTAATAAATTCGAGAACAAATATTCGTAGAATTAGTTAATATAGGCCAATTAGCCATATTTTTGTTTTCTCGATCGCGTTAAATTTTATGTATCTCACAAATCTTGTTTCCATTCACCTACGACCAGAGCAATTGTAATCAAGTAGCATTAGCTAATAGCCCTTTAATTTCTGAGGACGGTTTTATACAACCGATATCTATGTGCTGCAAGTAGATGGAGGCCGGGATAAAATAACGATGAATAATTAAAAAGTATCTATGTTATTGGATTCTTAAGCAACATTAACAGTCATGAGCAATAGTTTGTGAGATAAATTGGTAATCCAGACCAAAGCAGTACTTCACTGCTGGGTTTTAATGAAAGTTAGTTTTCGAACTCTGACTTCATTGTTCTTATTTAAATAAATCGAACACACAGGAGAAAAGCATTTTTTGAATTATCACACCTCGTTTCAACAATCTATATACTGTGTAGTTAATAGATTATTGGTCGATGATTATTCAAATACAGATCTGACTCAGCTTATCTTATTATAACTGTTGGGCCAGAACACAAACGGCCTTGAAAATCGCTTAAATGAATCGGTAATACACACGCAAAAACAACATGCAGATTTAAAATCGGACCTATAAAACATCAACTAACCCTGCTAAAATATGAGAAAGAAAACAATTAAAAATAAAATCATAAAACACAAAAATAAATTAAAATAACAACAAAGTGCAACAAGATCCGCATGAAATAAACATAAAAGTAACATGATAACAGAAAATTTGACCGAAATTCGACAATTTCTCAAAAAATGCGAAAATCCATAAAAATGGAACAAAAATTATATAATTTGAATTGGAAACAATTCAATTAAAAATAAAATTGTCGAATTAAATTATAAAAACAATAAAATTAAGATTAGAATATGCTAGAAAATCACAAGGTCAAATTTTGTTTTACTAAATCAAATTTAACACGCAAGGTTAGGGTCGTACAATAGTTATATATACCGATTCATTTTAATCAGTTTTTAATCGGTTTTGAAAACTTGAATCAGTTTAATCTGAACAAATCGATCCGAAGTTTTGAACCAGTGAAATAATTTTTATGTGAGTGAAGAGATGTTTTGATAACTTTCTCCACGTCGCATCCAAACAACCTCATACGAGTTCTATGGAAATGTTGGAATGTGAATATGAATATGACAAACACGTTTATGTATATGATGTCCAATAAAAGTTATATGAAAAATATTCTTTTGTCGACATTTTTCCGGCCTACAGCCGACACATCATGCAAGATATTAACTTAATGTATCCTATCGAACTGTGTAAGTGCGTGTATAATCGCCAATAGTTCGTGCCCGTGAAGGCTAAGGCGTGAGAACGCAGTAGCTGGAACGTAAAATCATTATTCCGTATAAGGGAAATGGGTTGAGGAGGAAATAGTCTTTTGGCTATTTCATCATCACTCATTTCCCATAAACTCTACCTAAAATTGTTTACAACAAACGGCTCAAAATTACAACACCGAGTAGTCCAGTAGGCACTCATAAATTATTAATATTGACACAAATTTATCTTAGGATCAATTAAGGGAAGGAGACGGGGAACTTAATGTCATCAAATCGTTGCTGTGATCTCTAAATTAATTAAAATTATATTGATTACTAATGTATTTCGAGTTGTTATAATGGCTAAAATCGATCATAATTTAACCTAACTTTTAAAGATCAATGGTAGTACACTAAATATTTATAGCTTTTTCATTTATAAAAGAAAAATCAAAACTCATAAATCTCAATAGAAACTTGGTGAACCAAAATTTTCCACAGGACGCCGACGACCTTCATTAAATTGACATGAATATATAATTATGAAAGAAATAATTCGAGAACCACTTAAAATCCCTAAAAATTCCGTCCTAAAGAAATATCACCCGTAACTACTCCAAACAACTCGTAAAATATTCCGATAAATAGATTTATACTCTAACCCCACTATAACATCAATAAATCAAATAACTGTATACACTGAGTTCTATCACTACAATACACATTTAGAAGGAAAAACAACAAAAAGTTTAATAAAATCAAATCACTAATTTATTAGAAAGACACATGAACGAAATGATTAAGCTAACAAATCATGAATTCCAATTACAAATCGTAAGTCCCGAAGTAGGCGTAGGTTACTGTTAAGAACCGTTAATAATCGTTGATAATCACATAGACAAACTAAACTTTTTATGCAAAACGCAAATTGTGGATAGTTGTACCAAGCAAGCAAATCACATATCGAATAATTCCTCGAAATCCACGCCCCACGAGTTCTTCATAGTCGAATCGAACATGCATAACAGCGAACGAACTCATCTGATGGTTAAACAACAAAATATCCGCGTAAAATCTATCGTAGAGTCAATCCCACAAGGCCCTAATGACGAATAGTTATTAAATAAGTATATGCAAGAATGCAAATTTACCAGATAATAGAACCATTGCTTGAATCCGATCGTTCCAAATTTCACATCTAAGTCATCATTGAATAACAGCATCGCTCCATTATCTAAAAACACTGATAATTTTCTACTTCAAATTCGAATAACTGAATTGATAGCCAGCTGTAAGACTAAAATTCGTCGCAGTCAGGCTAAAATAGAAAAATTTCGAAATCAATTTAGTTTAACCAAGCCAGAAAAGAAATTACTGAATTTTCCAATTGATTATTCCCTTAATAAATTATGAGGACAATAGAGATTCCGACTGATAACTGGAAGCAGTAACCAAATACACACCGGCCACCAGCACATTGACTTGACATTTAACTAAAATCAATCGATTGAGAGAGTTAATGCACACACATCTCTCTCACCTCTTCTGGAATAGTAGTACACACCCACAGGGCTTTCAACCGTGGTGTGTACAACGACAAGAACTTCGGTCTCCAATTACAGATGTGTAGTATCCACATATATATATAGTGGATGCACCCGATTACCACATTTATTTTTCACAACTTTTAATGCATCGGAATCCACTAAAATCAAACACAGCAGTCGAAACTCCTCGGAAGGCCGAAGTGAAGGCAACAAGGATATGGGAAGGTAATCCTAATAATATCTTAATATATTTAATCATTGTTTCCGAGCCATAGTACTGAATGAGACACTACTAACCTTGCAGACCCCGACGATGATTTTTGATCAGAAACACGATAAAAAGGAGCATTTAGAAAACATGAATTAGCACTGTACATTATGGTTATAAACCAACCCAGCATTATTCAATTAAGCTAGTAACTATGCCCAGATTCTAATGAACAGAATGAGCCAAACCTAATGCGTTAAGGAGACCATGATTCATTTCCACTAGGTATGATTGCGACAAGGAGAAGCAACTTCCAATTTACTTTTTACTATCAGAATCTAACCAGAATAGGAGAGTAGGATGCAAGTTAGAGTGCTACAAGGTTTTCATGCTTTCGTCTACATTAAAAAAACAAACATGATTTAACATACGTAAACTATTTAAAAACATTCAAAACATTCGTAGTCACAGCACTCTGCACATTAATCTTTGGATCCAATGACCTTATCAGCAATGCTTCACATATCACTCGTTCCCAATGTGAAGCATTGCTGATAAGGTCATTGGATCCAAAGATTAATGTGCAGAGTGCTGTGACTACGAATGTTTTGAATGTTTTTAAATAGTTTACGTATGTTAAATCATATTTGTTTTTTTAATATTATTAAAATAATTGAAAATTTTAAATTACATTCATTTTTAAAAATTAGAATATAAGTAAAAAAATTTTAAAATTTTAAATTAATTTAAAATATATTTTTAAAAATATTTATTTATTAAAAAATTAAATTAATAAAAAATAATTCGTTTAAATTAAATGTTAATTCATAATATTTTTAGTTGGTTTTGAGTACCTGAAGACGATAGCTGTGTTATCGAAATATATCGTACGAAAGGTTTTTTATTGGCGTTATCTTTTAATTTTATTATTTTGCAATTTTATTTGATAATTTTTCTTTTAAAATTTTTATTGAATTATTTCTAATTCGAATTCTTTGAATTTTATTTCATTTTCATGAAATTTCGCATTTTTTGTTCAATTATCAAATTTTGGTCGAATTGGTTAGGTTTTCGTGTTATGTTTATATTTATATCGTGCGTATCTTGTTGCTTTTTGTTATTATTTTAATTTATTTTTATGTTTATTATTTTATATGTAATTGTCTTCTTTCTCATATTTGATAGGGTTATTTGGTGTTTTAATAGGTTTGAATTTAAATTTTCATGTTATATTTGCGTGTGTGTTACCGATTCATTAAAACATTTAGAAGGCCATTTGTGTTCTGGCCCAACAATATACTAGAAAATCACAAGCTCAAATTTTATTTTACTAGATCAAATTTAACACGCAAGGTTAGGGTCGTACGATAGGTATATATAACGATTCATTTTCACATAATTTTAATTAGTTTTGAAAAACTTGAATCGGTTTTTGATAACTAGAATCAGTTTTAACCAGTCTTAGCCAGTTATAGCGATAATTTTTCAATGTGAGTGACGAAATGTTAGACACTTTCTCCACGTCGCGTCAAGATAACCTCGTAGGAGCTCTGTTTGAGGCGTCGGCGTGGGGAAAGGTTTGTATGTGCGATGTGTAAAACAATGTATGCCAATTATGAAAGTGTATTATGCCAATTATATTTCAATAAAAGCTTTATTCAGAGAGAACTCATGTCGAAATTATTTCCGGCCCACAGCCGACACATCACCGCAAGTCAATAAAATCTACACACCCAAACCAAACTGTGTTAGTGCGTTGTAAGTCCGCCAATAGTTTGTGTCCGTGAAGGCTACGGTGTGAGAACGCAGTAGCTGGAACGTCAATATTATCCGTTATAAAGGAAATTGGGCGGTAGTGAGGTAATCTTTTGGCTACTCCTCTGCATCCCATTTTCTGAAAATTCGACCTAAAATCTTAAATGACAATCGGCTCAAAATCACCACACTGAGTAGTCCAGTGGACACTCGTAACATTCTAACATCAACATAATGAGCCTTAGGATCGAATAAAAAGGGATAACTGGAAGGGGCGTTGTAAATCATTGCTATAGTCAGGATTGACTAATTGAATAATAAAATCAGTAATAGTAAAATAATGATCATAAGTTTCATCGTTATAGTCACGACAGAATAATTGAATCAGTAATAGTAAAATAATAATCATAATTCTCATTGCTATAGTCACGACTGAATAATTGTATGATAAAATCGGTAGAAGTAAAAATAATAATAAATAAGTTTCCGTTACTATAATCACGATTGACTAAATTTATAATAAAATCGGTAGTAGTAAAGATGATAATAATAAGTCTCCGTTACTATAGTCGCGCGTGAATTTTTGAATAATAGTAAAATAATAATAGTAAGGTCAAATGCTAAGATCACGATTAAATGAGTGAAGGATAAACGTAGTAAGAGTAAAAATAAATGATGATAGATTTCTGCTATTATATCCCCAAATACATAATTAAACAACAAAATTAGTAATGGTAATAGTTAGCGATAATAATTTCAGTAGGTACGATCGCGATTAAATAAATAAATAACAAACTATGTAACTATAATATTTAAAGAAAATAAACTTCAAACGCAACTAAAAACACGCACCATAAAACTGAAAATTAACACCACTACGTCCGACATTGGATTCGTCACCAAAATTACAACTGGTCATAGATCAATGAGGGCATGCAGGATAGGCAGGATGCAGAGGATGAGATACAGAAATTGAATGATAAGTCTTCTCAGTGGCGACAAATAAACCCTTCGTTAGAAATCAGCATTAAACATGATAGAGGTAGTTAGATCCACCGGACGAAGAAAACGTCTTGACTACTTCTAATTAGAATCTCACCACCGGTTGATTGTCATTCAGTATGATTGTTGCTGATGAATTATATGTATTCGAGCAGGTATATTGTTTTATTATATCATATCTAAATATCATGTCGAAAATTTTCAGGCCCACAGCCAAGGCATCACACAAGAAAGTAACTACACACAATTAACGGATCCCTATAAGCGCAGTTCATCTCCAACGCACCTGTGACCATCAGGGTTCACCAGTGGTAAACGGCGAATCTAAACGTAAAATGATATCTTATAGTGGTGGAGGGAGATCGAGGAGCAGATCTTTTGGCTTGTTTATCTTTCGCCCAACGCCAGAAAAATCGACCTAAACTGAACTTCAAACACGGCTAAAATCATAAACATCGAGTAGTCCAGTGGACACTCTTAAATATAATATAATCACAGTCAATACCCTAAGGTCAAAGTGAAGGTATGGGAAGTAACCTAAGTATGGGAGTAACCTAAATTACTGCAATAAAATTCTCTCATCTCTTAACGAATCAGATCGAAACATAATTAAAATCAAACTTTGATAAATGGCAGGACTAATATCGAGTTTTCCTACTAAGGTGCATCAGGATTACGACTGATTACCAGGATAAAATCAGGAGAGTTAAAACATGAGTTAATTGAAATAAGGTCAGCATTAAGATTTGTTTAATTAATAAGTTAAAATCTAATAAGGGTGAATAAATTTTGAGTTGGATCTTGAGTGATTAGGATTGAGATAATGTTTGGTTTTTTTAACGAATGAAACTAATAAATCTAACGAGTAAAGCAGGTGATATTAATGAGCTGAAAGAGTCGAAAATTAAAGTCGAATTAAATAGATGTAGACAGTAAACTAAAGTTGAACTTGATTAATAAATAAAATTGGGTTTAAGTGTAAACAGAGGTATTTTAGTTAGTAGCTCCGAGTAGACCCCTAACCAATTAGTTCCAACTGAATTTTAATCATAGAATTAAAGTGACCTATAAAAAGATTAGGACTAGAATAGTAATATCAAGAAACCACCACAGGAACCCCGGCATCATACTGCGAGAATCTGATAAAAACAATTAAAACATCCCCAATGAATTAATAAACCATTTACAATCAATAAACAACAATAAACCAAAAACAAAAGAAAAAATTTAATTATTTATTTATAACTAACCATCACCAGGACGTGCTTATCCTGCTGTGAAAATAAGCAAGGAATTCCCAATACCTGAGACCATCTAATCCATAAATAATCATTCAGATGTGTAGATCCTGACATCCAATCGAGATACAGGGCCTTAATTGCGTTTTCTTCAGCAAGTTGTGATCACCTGTGACTAGATAGATACTGTCAATTTCAATCAATAGAAATTCACAGTCAAGCATTGTTGGTGTGAGTATGGTCTTTGAGGGAGAAAATGCTTTTACATAAGCGACAATTGGACCAATTTTCCTTTGAATATAAGTCGGTTGTATATTAGTTCGATAATAATAATAGTGTTTAAATAATAATAATAAAAATAATAATAATAATAATAATAATAATAATAATAATAATAATAATAATAATAATAATAATAATAATAATAATAATAATAATATAATCATGCTACATATGGTATTTGAATCATTCTAATAATTTGGCATTTTATATCAATAATTTGCTTTCCGAAGTCTATGGTTATGTTATTGTTTGTAATTAGAATATTTTTTTATTTTATTTAATTAATGCACGCCATTTATCATTAAGTAACATGCAAGGAGGGGTGTCATTCACTGAGACTGTCACTTATAATTGCAAAGAAAAGTTTCTATAAAACTGAAATGATATTGCAATGACAATATCATTAACAATAATAAGGAACATAGTAGTTATAATAGTGATAGATATGATAGCGATACTGTGAGGATATTTAAAGCCTCGAAGGGTGTACAGGTCAATGAAAAATCAATAATACAAACAGTGTCAAGGAGGACTATGGGAAGGGAAATAATGATAAAGGATAGAACAGTATAGATTGACATTAGAATGGAATAGGAGAAGAATGTGACCTTAACGTCAAAATCGAGCACAGGCCTTCTATCGGCAGCTCGTTGGACACAATATGAGGCCATACCTAAGTAGTTCTGAGAGCACTTTTGGCGGTCTCATAACCAGTTGTTGCATTTCCAACGTTGCCCAGCGACGGGTAACCATTGGAGGGAGATGACAGTTGTATGTTAAGGGTTACAAAGCCATAGACCACTAATCCACACTATTTATTATCTGGTATGGTTCAATATATCTCTTTCTGAGCTCTGCTCTGATCGTCTCAATACGATTTCGCTTTTATAATATTTCTTGATTTTAAGCTTTTCACAAAATGACACTTGAAATCTGTTGTCAGTTAATCTTTTTATTCAAAACACGTTTAATTCTAGGAATTTTCTATAACAATCTGTTACCAGACTACAATTATTATTCACTTATTTTCCTTTTCCAACTGTCATTCATTACTTTTATACCAGATGTCGCGTTAATTTAATTATTTTTGGTAATTTAAAATTACCTGATTTAAACTATTAATACTAGTTATAATTACTAATTATATTTATTTATTATTTTTAGTATTAATTAAGGCGATTTAAACTATTAATACTAGTTATAATTACTAATTATATTTATTTATTATTTTTAGTATTAGTTAAGGCGATTGTTTCGACTATTTAAAGGAGCTCCAACTCAGAAACAATCGAAATTATTGCCTCAGGCAGGGACGAACAAGTTGACAGTAGGATTGAGGGGAAATTATTCAAACAAAGAAAATTAGGTGATTGACGAAAGAAGGACCAAATTGAGTCCAAACAAGTTGAAAGGTGATTATTATTGTAAACCACGCAGAATCAAAGCTATCACCACGAGACCTTTCAGATAATCAAACCAGAGATCTCATTGCGATATTGGAATTATATAATATTAGTTGTGTATACCAAATTTGAATTCAAATAAACGTTGGGTGTTGTTTATATAACTTATTTTGAACATTAACTATGGCCGACAATGATATTGGTATGACAAAACAGATTTAATTAACAGCATGGGAACAATTGCAAATTCAAACCAAATAGACGTCGGCTTAAAATCATCGTTTCAATATTTATGTTTTAGTTATTAATTAATAAAATGCCCTCTAGAGGCTAATGTATTAAAATATATTTTTGTTGAAGAAAGGCGTCAAGCTATTGTTTATAATCTTTATAATTAATTGAAATTGAAATGAGATCACACTTGAATACCTAAAAAACAGAATCAATAATAATGGAAATAATAAAAATAATAATAATTGGTGCAAGGTATCATTAGATGAGTGAAAGAAACACTTGAAATGTCAACAAAAACCAAATATTTTATTATATAAACTGAGAATATTCTCAGTCAAATCACCGCAAAAATTGTAAACTCACAATAGTTGTAAATTCAGTAATTGATATTGCAACATAATTTCGAGCATATAAAAATTACTTAGCTGAGCTCATTTAGCTGTAAATTAATTTAGCATAGGAAACACTACATAGAAACCATACACAGAATCTTTGATTAAATTTTATAAAAAGATGAAATTTATTTTATTGTGTACATATATCTGTTATCACTAAATAAAACTTTTTTTTGTGTTCTTATTTAAATATGACACCAAGTTGAGATTCTGGGAACATCAACAAAAATATTAAAATCGCTTTTTAGCAGTTGTTAAATTTAAGAATTATGGGCATTTTAATTTATCAAATTATCCAAACTAACATGGACAACCAATTCATAACATTTCGAACTGCATCCTCAAACGGTTACATAAAAGCCTTGACGAGGATAAAGTTTCTTAATAATGTCTGAAAGATTTCAACAAAAAACTCCACGTGCTCGATTAAATAAGACACAATCTTCTCGCAACGTATATTTATCGTTATCACAAGAGTAGTGGGATGTGTCACAACAAGATCGTGTCACCGCTGGATCAACCCCCTCCCCAGGGGGGTAAAAATTTTTTTTCTAAGTCTAAAAGTACAAGAAATTTTTATGACAAAGACAATGACTCATTCAAGGTCATTGAAACAAAGACCATGACTCATTCAAGGTCATTGGATGACTCATCAAACACTTTCAAGGTCATTCAAAATTTTCAAGGTCATTCAAACAAATACCATGACTCATCAAAACTTTCACAAGGTCATTTAAAATTTCTCAAGGTCATTCAAACAAAGACCATGACTCAACAGTGCCAATAAATCATCATTGCCATTTCCATTATATATTTTTACATATTTTCTTAGTATCGCATGCTTTTGATTGGTCGAAAATCATATAAAATCATATACAAACTCAATGTATGGGTTTTCTTTATTCAGTTTTGTGTCTGTATGCAGTCACGCACTTATCATGCACTTATCATGCACTTATCATGCACTGCCTTTGTTATAATTAATAATAGAAATATGCATTATTCTGATTGGTTAATCAGTATCTGTCAAGGGTATAAAAGCTCGTCACCACCTTATAAAGATCATAAATCAAACATGACCAAGAAAATAAGTGCTATCAGTGTCCAACCAGTTCAGATGTTCCACAATTATAAAATGTATTTTTTAAAGGAACCTATCAATATGCAATTGGCAAATCCAGTCAAACTCAATAAAACTCAATTTCAATCTCTCGCTGGGACTCTCTCAAGGATAGTAATCAAGGATATTGATACGGTTTTCACAAAGATCGATTCCAATTTAAAATGTAATGAAAATGCTTTCTTCACCAGTCAATATACCAGATATTATGATGCATTTACAGAAATAGGTTTCAAAGAACAGGAAAACTGGTATTTAACAATAGCAATCCAAGGATATAAAGCTGATCAAAATGATGTGCTTTCTCCAATCTGGAAAATTGTTACTGCTAGACTTTCACAATTATTTTAATGTATAGTGTTTAGTGTTTAATAAATGTATTAATGTTTTCTTTGTTATTCTATAAACAAATTATAATTAGTTTTAAAATAGTTTTAAAAATGATGTCTGAAAAAGGTAAAATATAAAATATAAAATAATTAATTAATTTCGTTTAGAATATTTAATAAACTTTTTGTTTGATAAACTTGAAGAAATAACCGGTGTAAAAATTAGAGATATGTTGACTCTAGTTGAAGCATTGAGTAAAGAAGATTCATGTTGTGATTCTGAATGTCAGAGTGACGATGGAGAAATTGATAATGAAATTAATAATGATACTGAAATTATTTATGATACTGAAGATACTGAAATTATTAATGATACTGAAGATACTGCAGATACCAAAATTATCAATGATGAAGTTGAGCCTACCAAATTTAAGACTTGTGTTGATCATGTTATAGAAAATATAATGACAGAATATTGTGATGATGAAGAATGTACATGTAATAATCAATAAATCTTTAAAAAATATAGTTTTTATTAATAATAATAACAAAGAAATATTTATTAAAATCTATGATAAACTTTATTACATAAATATAAAACCGATGCTACAGTTAATAGTTTTAATAAAAATTTACAATTTGCGATATAAATATCTGAACGTTTGGCTTCTGCGGCAACTTGAATAATCGCTGACCATCCACCGTTTGTTTCTACCCACGGATCAATTTTTGTTTTTATCACCTAAATAATGATAAATTAATAACAATATAAAGTAATTTACCTCTATAGACCATTGGAAATAATTTTCATAGTCGGATCCAGATTTTAATATCATGTGTTTCATATACATTAATCCTACTATTATTCGCATCCATTTATTATTTTCATCAAACATGTAACTAAATATTGATTTGAACGCATTCTTTCTCTCCAATGTTGGCAAATTGAGAATTTTTTCATAATCAAATGGAATGTCTTCTACGATTTTCTCGGTACGGTTTACCATGAATTTTATGTTTTTAATGATATCATCTTCTTCTCTATTATTAGAGACCAGATCATTCAACAAAGTTATAAAAAATTTAGTTTCTGGCATTTGTTGGGCCAGAACACGAACCGCCTTGAAAAATGTTTAAATGGATCGGTAACACACATGCAAATATACCATGCAAATTTAAACTCAAACCCATTAAAACATCAATTAAACCCTAGCAAATATGAGAAAAAAGATAATTACATATAAAATAATAAACATAAAAATAAATTAAAATAATAACAAAATGCAACAAGATCCGCACGATACAAACACAAACATAACATGAAAACCCAACAAATTCGACCGAAATTTGATAAATCAATAAAATCTCATGAAAATGAAATTAAATCAAAGAATTTGAATTAGAAATAATTCAATAAAAATTTCAAATAAAAAATTATCAAAATAAATTAAAAAATAATAAAAATAAAGATTAGAATACACTAGAAAATAACAAGGTCGAATTTTGTTTTACTAAATCAAAAATAACACGCGAGGTTAGGGACAGAAAATAGGTATAAATACCGATGCATTTTCATATAAAATTTAACCATTTTTTGAAACCATTTTTAAAACCAAAATATTGTTTTAGAATTTTTCAAACGTTTTAAATCTATTTTTAGGTGAGCAGAAGTTTTATCTGGAAATTCTCTCTCCACGTCCCGTCCTCGCAACCTCGGTAGAGCTCTGCTTGGATGTCGGCGTGGGGGGAGATGTATTTTTATGATAATTTTATGATGATTTTGGTCAAGTAATTTGTATATTGTTTTAATATATTAATAAATATTTATAATGTTAAAATTAACTTGTTTTTCATAAAATTTGTTTTTCATAATTAATTGTTTTATTGTCGAAATTTTTCCGGCCCACAGCCAAGACACATCGCAAGTCAGTAAAATCAACATACTATTCAGATTCGTGTAAGTGCTTGGAATATCGCCGATGATCTGTGCCCGTGAAGACCCGGTGTGTGGAACGCAGGGGTTGGAACGTCAATATTATTCCGAATAGAAGAAAGGAGAAATAAGGAAGGGGTCTTTTGGCTACTTCCTCGTTTCTCGTTTTCTTTAAATTCGACCTAAATTATTTTACACACGGCTCAAAATCATCACACCGAGTAGTCCAGTGGGCACTCATTAAATATAATATAAACATAAAATGCGCTTAAGGCTTATTAAAGGGGAAAGGTGACGGGGAATAAAATTAATCTTATTTAAATGCAACTTTAAATTGTAAATTTAAATTATTATTAAACAAACCATAGTGAATTTAATCAGATCCTAATCCAAAGAATATCCATCAGTACAGCTAATAGCGACATCTTATTCGAACTCCCTTATAACTAGAAGCCAACTTTAAATCGAAATTGACCTCATAAAATACATTAGCCTAAATAATTAAAGTGACAACACCGATAGAATAAGAATAATTTTATTATAAAAAAGACTTCATAACCCATTTGAATAGCCAACTTAATAGACCCATCGGTTTTTCTACCATTATATCGCTATAACGTTGACGAATAAATTCACGGAATAGGTCATCCGCAGTTGATACCCGTTTTCCTAAAATACAACAGTTTAAGTTGATTAAAAAATGTTCGACGAGTTCTTGATTCAGAAATGATTACCAATCACCAACGCAACCCAGACCACGATCGCTAGTAACTTGACTTACTACCATTGTTCCAGTATGTAATATTGAATCAATAATCGTACAAAACCTGACGGCTAGACCTTTCCCTAAAAATCGAACGATAAATGAAAAATGATCACTCAATATTATCAAGACCCAGCGAATACGAATACCAATCGGTAATTAAATTCCAATCTTAGTAGATGAGACGATGCTTATGATTTTTTGGCACGGTAAACTCATGAAATGCTAAATGAATGCGTTAAATATTAATAATTTAAAATCAAATAACGTGACGAGAATTGGAAATAACGTGGGAACACCCGCCGTGGACTCGTGTAGTTGACGAGGACACGTGCGAGTCTTCCGCCGTTAGTTTCCAGAGAAAGAAAAACTTACCACACTCCAACGTCGAATTTCCAAAGCCATTCCAAAAATATGAATAAATAATAAATGTAATTGAAAAAATTCGAGCGGATGTCGCGATTGTTTATGCATCCGAACGTCGAATATTGTTCAAATAAACCAAATTAATTCAATCAATTATCATTCGTATCATGTGAAATCATTCTAACCGGACGCACACAGACACCCACGCAATTGGTAAATTATAAAACCATTTACTAGAAAATTTTGGATAATTTTTTGAATGTCAAATAATACCGAATTAATACCAGAGATGCCCAATGAGGAGGTTACCGCAATGTTGGATATGACCACGGAAAGTAAGAAATTTTAAATTTGGTGGGTTACAGGGTTTCGAAATTTGTTTGAATTAGCCTGTGGTTGCCCAGTAACGCCATACAAAATGATTCTAGCTGCCACTTGGCACCCGTTGCTAGGCAACGTTGGTAATGTGTTCAAGTGGTGGATTATCCGCAAAAATTGAGTACTATTACTAGGACTTTAATTGCTCGGACAATCCTCGGGTTCACGAGCTGTCGATAGAAGACCTGTGCTCGCTTTAAAGCTATTTGGTCCCCTTGCGTTTTAGTTTCTATCGTTTATCTAATTGTTTTACCGACATTAGTTTAACAATGAAATGGGTGGTACTGCTTATTT
Source organism: Schmidtea mediterranea (assembly GCA_022537955.1). Classification (NCBI taxonomy): domain Eukaryota; kingdom Metazoa; phylum Platyhelminthes; order Tricladida; family Dugesiidae; genus Schmidtea; species Schmidtea mediterranea. Next base: position 285,598,564 of record CM039679.1, read on the forward strand.
AACCTTTCTACAATGTTGCTTCAAACCTCAAGATGATATAAAGATAAGAAAATGTACACGGAAACCACAATATATACAAATGATGTTTTATTTATCTATGAAACACATGGATTATATGATTGCCGACGGATTGGAAGATCGAGCGGCTCGGCGCTTAGCCCGCTCCTTACGTCCAGGTCGACGACTGGCTGTTGACGAGGTGATTGGAGTAGTTAAGGTTGCAGACGAAATAGAGTTCGCTTCGCGATAGGCCAATTGAGCAGGGGCGAAGACTAGAGGGTAGGTCACCGCTGCTCCCTCTTGACAGGCGGATAACGCTACCTCTAGCCCCCTGATTTGAGTTTTTAGGCCCTGTACTAACTGTTTTTCTTCTGCCCATCCCTTCTGGGCCGTGGTTAGTTTTTGGTACAGTCGTTTGATTCTCGTGGGCTCGATCCATGTCGCTTTAATTTGCTGCGTTTCTCGAACTAATTGAACGAGTTGGTCATGGAGTTTCTTATTGGCCTGTCTCGCATGGGTTAATTCATTTTGGAGTAACTTCACAGGGTCCATTTCTAGAATAATGAGGGTTGAAATTCATGATGACTATTATAATGATCAGTGTATTTAAACTTAAACATATTTATGAAATGAAAACTACAATAATAATAAAAGAAGAGAAAGAATTTTTAGATCTATAATATTAATATTATACCAAATAACAAGAGGTTCAAATCTTTATTACGATGATCAATCATCTGCGAGGAATCGCTTGATCCCTTCTTCTGGGGAATAACCAGGGATCACAAACACTGGCCTTTTGAGGTTCCGGACTGGTCTCGGTGAAGGTGGGTATCTACTGGCCAGACGTCCTGCCACCAGGTCATCTTTGACGTTGGCCAGGTATTCCGTTGCTCGTGCTACATCTGCCTCGACTTGGCGCTGGTGTTGGAGGAGGCCCTCCAGGAGCTCTTGGGCCTGAGTTAGGATGTCCTGGGATGGTTTTGGCTCGTCAGACAGTTTCCGGAACTGTCTCATGAACTCCTCCGGTGATACGTCCTCTTGCTGGTCTTCTTCGGGCACGTCAGGGTATCGCTCTTGATACACCCGATTCCATGCCTGCCTCCATTGTTCCACGACATGAGCAGGGAGTTCAACCATAGCTCCAATTTGTCCTGAATGGAAAAATTGTTTTTACTCCGTGATCTGGGGTACGCAATTAGGTAATATTTCTCGTCATTTTTAAGAAAACTGGATTATCTTAATTTCAAATGTGCTACAACTCACGGAACTCGAAGTTGACGTATTTTTTCTGGCTTGTCTGGCAAGGTATGGGAAGAGGGGGAGAACGATACCTCAAAGCTACTGGGTTACTCGTTCTCATACTATAAGGGTCGGTTCAAGAATTCTTTATGGGTGTTAACAAAAATCAAAAATGCAAATCATTTGTAACTTTACCTTATTTCGATCACAAGTGGTTTATGTATTCCTAGTATTAAGGTTGGTATAAGTTTAAAATGTTCAACTAGATGTATTTTAAATATTAATATAAGATAATTAAATAAATAAATCGTTAAGAAAACCTTGTAAAATATTCTTTGGGTATTTATGAATTTTGAATAGAACAAACTTAAATTAGTTAACTTTTACGAAACGATAACTTGATAATTAAACATTCATGTATTTTAAACTAAAATAATTTTAACAATTACCATTTAATTATTTGAAAAAACAAATCAGTTACAAAAGTTACAAAATTCACACTTAGTGTCTGATCCATTGATCAATTAAAATACCTGGGTAATTATTCGAGAAATTCGTTTCTCAAAAAAAAAAAATAAATCGTTGACAATTTTCTAATGCGACCAAGACGGAATTTTTGTTTAATAATTTTCCACTTAAATATTGGCGACGCTGCTGTCCTATTGGGTTGGCGAAAAATGCGTAGCCAAAATTGATTTGTCGTACTTAATGGTGAAACGACAGGATTTTGGGAGTTCGTCGGGTGTGAGAACACTAAGATTCGTCAATAGATATGACTTATTGATTCGCGGCCGTCAATCTGGAGAGTTTATTTACTAATACTATGGAGTTGATTCTAGATTATTCCTGTGGCTCAATTATGAATATAACTTTGTTATGGGATTTAATTGAAAATTTACTTGAAGGAGCTTCTGTAACGTTTGGAGATCGCAACTCTAAGTCCTCGTCCGGAATGTTCGGCGAATACATAATTTGATAACGAAAATGATGTATAGTCTATTGTCAACGTTAATTATAAAGAAAATGTACAGTTGAAAATCAGATAGGCAGGAAGTGCATGCCACTTATAACTCGGCTACGGTAGCGGATGTTTATATCGCCGGAAATGTCGACAAGTGAGAGTGTTTATTTTTCAACTGGTAATTACAACATTTATTTCAGGTGAATGAACTTTTCAAATCGCGATCGTGGACTATTCGGTGAGTTTCATAGATCAACCTTTGTTATAATGACTTTCATAGAATACAGTGATTTTAGGAATTCGGGCTACTCTATCATGTCTCGGAAAATTTTGGTCAATGGATTTTCTTATTGATGGTCAATGGTTTTGTGAGGAAGTTGCTATCGGGTCCTTCGGTAATTTATTATATTCAATTACTTTATTTTAGTATACATTTTAAGGGATTTTCTTCGCCGCAAAAATTTTCTCGTTGGATTTATTCGTCACATTCTCAGGCTTAATATTGAAAATTTGTTCAACTTCTGTTAACATCAAGTCAATCTGCTTATCTCTTGGTTTTCGTTTGCATTATTTTATGTTGAATTTGAGTAAGCGAATGGTTTTAATTTATTGAAATAAATTTTATATGATTTTTTCTTTCGTTTTTTTTATACATTAACGTAATCGTTTACTATACTTATATGAATTAACCAGGAGTTTCCAGTTGTGTCCACTTTAGAGAGGAAATCAATCATATGATCGTGCAATGTTGGGTGAGTTGGTTAGAATTCTAATTTAAAGATACACGACATTTTGGGTTGATTTATTGTACTCGAGGAATTTAGGTTAATTAGTTTAAATCTACCATTATTTTAAAGAAAATTTGTTGATTAAATCAATGAGATACATTAATTTGGCTTAATATTTGTTTAATTACTGGTTTTTAATCGATGATAGCTTCACTCAAAATTCATTTACTGATCATCAATAATCTACAATAAATTAATTTAATGAATTACGTAATTTTACTCAATAAAAACACTACTTTTAATTATAATGATTTAATGAATTACTTTAATCTTTCTTTATTTTCAATCCATAGCTACTTTACTTTTAATTAAATCACTGATTTACTTATTGACTGATCACTACTAATTTATTCGAATTGTAAATTTAATTTATTTCAAAATATTAATCCAAATTAGTTATAACAACGATTTCTATTTAATTTATTCCCCGTACCATTCCCCTTTAATAAGCCCTAAGCGCATATTGTGTTTACATTATATTTACTGAGTGCCCACTGGACTACTCGGTGTGATGATTTTGAGCCGTGTGTAGTATGATTTCAGGTCGATTTTACAGAAATGAGAAACGAGGAAGCAGCCAAGAGACTTCTTCCTTATTTCTCGTTTCATCTATACGGGATAATATTGACGTTTCAACCCTGCGTTCCGCACGCTGGGTCTTCACAGGCACAGATCATTGGCGATGTTCCATGCACTTACACGAATCTGACTTGTGTGTAGATTTTATTTACTTGCGATAGGTGTTGGCTGTGAGCCGGAAAAATTTCGACAAAAGTTTAATTTTAAGAAAAACAAAAATTTTAAACATCATAAATATATATTAATATCAATTAAAAATAAAATACAGAATTACTTGACCCATTCAATCAAAATTTCATAAAAATACATCTCCCCCACGCCGACATCCAAGCAGAGCTCTACCGAGGTTGCGAGGATGTGACGTGGAGAAAGAGTTCCAAATAAAATAAATTCTCACTTAAGAATAATAGATTTTTAATCAAAATTCGAAATAGTTTGAAAAACAGTCTTTGTTTTATCAATGGTGTGTTTTAATGTAAAAATGGATCAGTATTTATACCTATTTTCTGTCCCTAACCTTGCATGTTAAATTTGATGCAGTAAAACAAAATTCGAATTTGTTATTTTCTAGTGAATTCTATTCTTTAATTTTATTATTTTTTGATTTATTTTAATAATTTTTCATTTAGAATTTTTATTGAATTATTACTAATTCAAATTTTTTGATTTAAGTTTCATTTTCATAAACTTTTATCAATTTTTCAATTTTGTTGAATTTGTTGTGTTTTCTTGTTATATTTGTGTTGGTATCGTGCGGATCTTGGTGCGTTTTGTTATTATTTTACTTTATTTTTATGTTTATTATTTTATATTTTATATTTAATTCTCTTTTTTTTCTCATATTTGATAGGGTTTAATTGATGTTTCAATAGGTTTATTTAAATTGCATGTTATATTTGCGTGTGTGTTACTGATCCATTAAAACATTCCTCAAGGCCGTTTACGTTCTGGCCCAACAAATTATATTTATTAAATAAGCATTAATAATTTTCGTAATAATTGCGTTCGATAACTAGTAATAATCATATAAAACCTGTTGTAACATTTCTAATTAATAATTTGCAATAATCGATAGATAATTTTATAATATTCAATTAGTTTCCGACATGACCATCATATATCATCTCGCCTTCGCAAACATTTCCTTTATTCATCATTGATCATAAAACTCATCCGCCTTGCTCCATGAAGTACGACTCATTATTATAAATTCAATCCCGATTTATTAAGTCTAGTTCATTGGATTTTTACATCGCGGCCCCCATGGGATTTATTCACCCTACCATACGGCTACTATTTTTGTTCAACTGTTGATTTTCATCTCTACCACAAAACCTGCTCACCGGTCGCTCATCCAGCCGCGGATTGTATAGTATTTTGCTAATCAGGGGGGATTGCTAGGAGTTTTTCACGAAATCATTAGTTATGCCTCGAAAGGCAATATTTTTAATAGAAAATAATAGTCAATCAATTTTATTAGAAAGGGTTTATCCAAGGAAAATATGTAACTAGTTAATTTATTATTCTTATTTTTTTTTGCATAAAACCTGTGCAAATAATTAGACCTAATGAAAGTTTAGTCGTACTTTCTCGCAATGCTATGTGGATTTCGATTCAAGATTTAAGAGATGATTTCGTTACAAAATATTTCAATCGACCAAGTTTAGAAATATTTCTCCAGTCGCATCGGACCATTATTTTCTCGATGTTTTGATTAACGGGGAAAAATATATTTGTTTATGGGAGAAAAAGTATAGTAATTTCATATATCTAACGATGGTCACTAAGAGATATTTGAAAAATCAATATTGTCGATAATAGACTACAGTGAAGAAAGGGAAAGAGATTAGTATCAACGATTAACGTAAAATCTCTACTGAACCATGAAATGTTTTGATTTGACAAAAGAGCTTGGTCAGTTCCAAATTCCGGTATGGTCTCGCAAAGGAGTAAATCAAGAATATTATAATTATTTATTTGTTTATTTATTTATTCAATTCTTTAAATAAAATTCGTACCTGTAGTTAATGAGTTACATTCAGAAAACCTTAGTGCAAGGAACTACCTGCCGACTCTCGCAGACCGATGGAGATGGACCTGGGCCCAATATAGACGAGAAAGATGTCCCGAGTTCCCTTCATCAAAGTTCCTCGACAGAAACAATCTGGGGCAGGAGATGGCCGAAAAATGGAGCCCGGCTGAGGAAATCTACCGACAGGCTCGACATCTACTCGAGAACCTGGAAGCACATCAACGCCAAGTAGATCTACAGGTGATCCGAGCTCGCCAGTATCTGGCGAACGTTGAGGAGGATTTACTGGCGGGGCGGATCGCCGACAATTATTGGCACCCCCAACAAATCTCCTCGACACAGGCCCCGCAAGCAACCACGGCCCGAACCCGCAATACCAAGAGGCCGACGATGTCGATCTCGGGCTATACACCCGAAGAGTGGGTGGCGAAAGGCTTTCCCTGAGCAGACAAGGACACCAATTTGATTAATGATAATTAGGACTAATTGTCTTCCTTTTTGTTTTGATTAGTTTGATTAATGTTAATTAAAAATAATTTTTGTGGTTTGTTTTTGTTTTTGATTAGTTTAGAGTTTTAATTATTTTCAATTGATTTTCATTAGTTTGTTTGGATTAAATACAAATTATATGATTCCGCCCTATCAGTAAACCTCTCCCCTTTAATTATTATTTTTTCTATTAGCCATGGAACCGGCTCAATTACTACAACAGGAATTATCTCGCGCCCAGCAATCCAACAAAGCTCTATACGAGCAGATGATTCAGCTCACAAGGAGGTACAGCAGGTGAAATCCACCTGGGTGGACCCAGCAAAACTCAAGTCCATCCACCAACGTCTCACAGCAGCTCAAAAGGGTTGGGCTGAGGAACGCCAACTAAATCAGAACCTCCGGACACAGATAAGGGGGTTGGAAGTCGCCTTGGCCGCCAGTCGTGAAGGAGAAGCGGTGACTTACCCTCTTATCTTCGCCCAATCTCAATTGGCGTATCGAAATTCAGCCCGCAGCTCAACATTATTGGAGACTCCATCGACAGTCCCTTCGAGCAATTACCGGCCGGGACGTAAAGAACGCGCCCAACGCAGAGCCGCACGCCTGGCAAATAAATTAACTTAATGTGTCGTGTATCACTTTAACATTGACTCACTTACAAATATTGTCTAATTTAATCGTTTTTTTTTGTTTTATGAATTGAATGTAAAATTGTAATTATTGTTAAACCCACTAAAAGTAGTATGTCGTAAAATATAAATAATATTGAGTTGTTGCCGAAAAGTCATGAGTATTCATACCGCGTCACCTGAACATCGTTCTATTTCTACCGGTCAACATGAGTCTGATCTTGAACTTTCTTACACAGGGGACATTGTAAAGCGAGCATAGGTCTTCCATCGACAGCTCGTTGAACCCGAGGGTTGTCCATGCAATTACAGTATTAGTAATAGTGCTCACTTTTTGCGGACAATCCACCCACTCGAACACATTTCCAACGTTGCCTAGCAACGGGTGCCGAGTGGTAGCTAAAAAATATTTATATGGCGTTACCGGGGTAACAATAAGGTGATTTAAACAAATAGCGAAACCCAGTAACCCACCATATAAATTTGGGGGCTCAGACGGGATCAACGTAATTTTCTTGTACAAACAAATGAGAGGGGACAGGATACAGAATTATTTTATCAAATGGAAATGTCGGGACGACATTTTATCGAACCGCAGAGAGATGATATAAACGATGAAAAACGACCAAACCGACTACAATTAAAACAACCAAACCGACTACAATTAAGAGAATACAATGATTGTTTTTGCAAAACCCCAAGGAAACAAACTGATATGAAATTATTTTAAAGTTGTATAGAAATCAACGCCAAGACATTTAACATCTACCAATACTTGACGATACAACATCCAGTAAGATATCAACGACACTCGCGAGACGGGTAAGTAACAACACATAATTAAAAAGGGCAAATTTCGGGATAAAATGAAATGGGGTAAGTAAGGGGAGTAACGATAAACAACGGGAGAAAGCAATAGAACCAAGTAGAGGAGATAAACGATAATAGAATAAATTGCAACGAGTAATTATAACTATTAAAATAGTAGTTTATAAGATGAATTAAAATATTTATCAAAATAGTAGTTTATAAGATGAATTAAAATATTAAATTAAGATTCTAATGGATGAATTAAAACGTACAATTTAGCTAATTAGTATTCAAATAAATTTAATGAGCAACTAAAAATATTCAATATTTTATAGATGGAACCAGCCAAAATAATAGAAAAACTGAAGGGCATCTTGGACATCGAAAACGATAACCTAGAGGAATTAATTAATAAACAAAAATTAATTAAACGAGCAAAAGAAGACAGCAACGATTTCAAACATGTACTCTGACGAACTCTGCATATTAATAAGATTGATTGATGATAATAAAGACGTGACAACCGAAAGAATATATGAAATTCTATTCATGAGATTATAGATAACCGAATTTGGAAAAAATTGGAACAAGTTGATGAAAAAGGTCGAAGATATTGAGGACGAGATTGCAACAACAATGAAGAAACAAACCAAGGCTTATCTAGAATGCTATGCGTGCAAAACAGAGGAAGCCCGAGTAATGGTGATACCTTGCGGACACCTGAGTTACTGTCATGGATGCGCACAGGAGTCGCACTGTATGATATGTCAGCGAAAAATAAAGGAAAGACTAACTGTTTATTTTCCATGAACCGAAATTGTTATGATGAAATAAATAAATATGTATTGTTATTGACATCATGGTCACACATGAAATAAGGTATACGTTTAAAGTGAATATGCCGGGGTAACAATAAGGTAATTTAAACAAATAGCAAAACCCAGTAACCCACCACATTTTATAAAAATATTTGAAAGTGTAAGCTTATTTATACTATATTCGACCAATCAAAATCATGCAATACTAAGAAAATATGTAAAAATATATAATGGAAATGGCAATGAGTCATGGTCTTTGGTTGAATGACGTTGAAGAATTTTGAATGACCTTGAAAAAGTTTTGAAAGACCTTGAGAAATTTTGAATGACCCTGAGAAATTTTAATTGACCTTGAGAAAATTTGATGAGTCATGGTCTTTGTTTGATTGACCTTGAGAAATTTTCGATGAATCATGGTCTTTGTTTGAATGACCTTGAAAATTTTTAAATGACCTTGAAAGTGTTTGATGAGTCATTCAATGACCTTGAATGAGTCATGGTGTTTGTTTCAATGACCTTGAAAGTGTTTGATGAGTCATTCAATGACCTTGAATGAGTCATGGTCTTTGTTTCAATGAAATTGAATGATTCATTGTCTTTGTCTTAAAATTTTTTTGTACTTTTAGACTTAGAAAAAAAAATTTTTTTTACGCCCCCGGGGGGTTGATCCAGCGGTGACACGATCTAGCAGTGACACATCCCACTACTCACAAGTTATACACCAAAATTATAACAGCAAAACAATTACGCTCTCACAATCCACGAATTTTCTAGCTCAGGGCACTTTCACAGTAAAGTTTTCTACTTTATTGATTTGATTCTGTTTTTACACTAACTACTCTATAAATTCCTGTTAACTTTTCTGTTTCCATTCTCATATATCCTTTGCTTATATCTAATTCATACTCTCGTATTCTTCTCCCCTATCTGAGGCAAATTGCCAATTGATTCTAAGTTTGACTTCCTTTATATAATTGAAATAATAGCATTGATTAATGGTGTTTCAATTTAGTCGTCTCCATTTGACTATCTTTGCATCGGAGTCTTTTACATCTATTCTCCGCCAAGAGAAATAATTAATTGCCTGTCATACGTCTCATTTGTGATTATTTTTTCCTCGTTTACCCATTACTCATTCTGTCACGATAATGATATTCCAAAATCAACTTTGTTTACTTTTAATTTGGTTTACATATCTCGAATTTTCCTAAATTAATTAATTAATTAGAAATTTTCTGTTTTGCATGTTTTCTTGCGTTTTGACACTTTCTGAACACATTCTATTAATCCATTCTCGCCATGATATTCCCCATTTTTATTTTATTATTTTTTATTATTATTTTTATTAAACCATTTAAATTTGTATTTACGCTCATCACTGACTGACTGACTACTCTGGAGCGATAAATATCTGTGGGTTTTCTTCTCAGACCTTTTTAGATAGCCACTTGAATTTTTGCATAGGTGTTTAGTATTTAAATGTGAGTACTCACCATTTTATTTTTTTTGAATGAAGTAGCCATTTGTTTTTGAAATTTTGTTTATATGATCGGATTTCAGTCAAACAACATCATTTTTACGTCAAATTTGAACGAAAAATCCTAATCTGGGCCCAAAATTCATGATTTCATGGTACTTTGGGTGGTTTTGTCATTGAAATGGATAGGATCATATGAAAGAATGATTGTAAGATTAGATTTGTTTACATTTATTATATCCGTCCTATGACTGGCAAACCCATAGTTTTTAAATAACGAATTAGCCAAAATTCCAAATTACGATATTATCCACAAAATTGTTATCAAAATATGTAAATTTTTTTTATAAGTTTAAGGAGCAATTTGTGCAATTGATTCTGTAATTTTATTAAAATAATTTAATTATTTGTCATTTTCATGTACTCTTTATTACTCCAAGTTTTCAATGTAATAAATCAATATTTTTTGCACAAACTGTTTCAATACCCTGCAAGTAAACATTGCACTAGGCCCGATTTTTGTTCTAGCCCCTCCTCTCCCGTGCCCTCAGAACACAGTATGTGAACACGCGCTTGTTTCTCGTAACCTGATGCCCTCCAGAATAGTAAATATACTTCATTAATTCTTCATTTATTCATTGCTGACTTTAAACCTTTCGGTACGGTTGGTACACATAGGTTTAAAAATATCTGAACAGTTATCTTTATAAATAAAAGCAATGCAATCTGTACCAAGCCATATATTAAACATTTCACCGTGGTATAAAACTCATATAACATATAAAAGTCTATTTAGTTTAGCACCACTCTTGTTGGGTTTTACGTCAGTCCAGACCACATATAAATATGTACCATTAGTTTTATATTTTCTCAAATAGTAGTTAGAAAATCTAGCTATAAAATATTTTTCATGTTTAGTAATATATATAATTAATATAAATGATTATCATACTGTATCATAAATTTTATGTATTTTTGAAGTGTACAATAAAACAAATTCATAATTTGCTGTATTATATGATTTTTAAAGACTTGGTACAAATAAGTACCAACAAAAAGTACGGATGGTACAATGGTTTACTAGTCTCCCCGACTATCCCCCTATTTTTTAAATTATTTTATTTATGATTTTTATCTTAACATATTACACACATTAAAATTATTATATAAACTGTTTTTTTAAACAATTTTTTGAATACCGTCCCAAAAGGGTTAAAACAAACATATTTTTTAATAATAACTAATTTAAATTAAATTTACATGATGCTAATTAAACATTATAATTAATTAGTGAATGTGATTTTATTCAATGAAAACTGTACTGACTATTAAATTTTTATTTGATTTTGAATACTTAGAAAAATTGTAATATATATTTCATTGTAGAATTTGAAAAATTTACTAATTTAATTCACTAAATGATTTTCCAGTATAATTTTCTACATTTTTAGATTTTCCGAAAAATCTTTTAAAAAAATCTGGTGTTGTTTCAGTATAAAAGCTATAGGACGGAGGCAATGCGGCTTTTGCAGATTCCATGTTTATTTCTTTATTATAAGCAGGGGGAGCGATTGGCAGATTATTAGGAGTACTAATATTACTGCTTATGTCCAATGAATACGAAGGAAAGTAAGACATAGTTTGGGGCTGCTCAAATATTCGAAATTGTGATATTACACTTTCTCCATCAAAGTATCTCGCTAAAAAACACGGACCCAGCTTCACGGCCAACCAAACTAGAATAAAAACCGTTGAGATGGATAAAGCGATTGGTAAAACAAAAGCGATAATATTCGCCTTTTTACAAATATCCGTAATCTCATCAATGTTGGAATTTGGACAGTTAATTTTTCCGTCGCAAAACAAAGATTTGTCAATGCATGTGTAATTTTGGCATTTGAATGTGGAATCTGCAAAATAGATTTCTTTTTTACAATCATAAACATTTGTGATGAGCAGTTCAAATATTGTTTTATCATTTCCCACTTGGGTCAGGATAATCAGTAGCAGTTTTGAATAGTTGATTTTGTCATAAATCAGCGGATCAAGCAGCAACGGTTCAAGTTCGGATTTCTTTGTGGAATTCATCTGAAGTAGGACTTTGTCTTGGATTATTTTTATGTCTGAAATGGTTTTAGAAACCTTATCCACGGTAAATGTTTGCCAGTTGTTTATTTTCATTGATATATAGAGAAATGATAAGTCGCTGGCAAATTTAAACTTCAAAATGCACTGATTTGTCTTTTCTAAAAATATTTCATAATTTACTGCAGGGATCTTTTCTAGGTCTATAAATATCGTTTTTTCAACACAATTTATTGAAAGAAAATGAACAGTTTGAGCATTGGAATTTGTAATATAAATTAGGAATGATATAGTAAAGATCGACATTTTTATCAATAAATAATATTTATAACAGAAAATATTATGATATTTAATTGTTTTATACCAACCCGAGATTGATAAGAGCTTTGGTAACATTAATTAAGAGTTTCAATAATATAAATTAAACTAATCAATAATAAAACCTCGTGTGTGTGTCATTGACAAATTCATAATTTGACAAAATTATAATTATATACAATTTTTGCATATTTCAAGCATCTTTCCGTCTTTACATGAGTATCAGAAGATGAAAATTTATTTAGAAAAATTTTAATTTTTAAATATTTTTAGAAATTTGGATATTGATGATCGATTACTATAAATAAGGGAAAATATAAAAGTAAAGCACTTAAAACGTTAGTTTTAATTAAAATTATTATATTTAAAATTAAATATTTTTAGATATTTACAAATTGATAAAAAATGCATCTAAATCACGGGTCGGAGAGTAAATTACTAAAATTACACAGTTAAAATCAAGCATTTAAATATGATAATTTAAAAAAATCCTTTTCTGCAGCGTCTGTTTGGTTGGTATTTAACTCATCCGTGGTTGGATTAAAACAAATTTTTCATTGTTAGAATATTGATTATGAGTCAGTAAAACACATTTTTTAACCGACCAAAACTTTTTGAAAATTTAACAGTGTTATGTAGGATTTCATTAAAATGGTATTTTTTTTGAATTGGTTATTTTATAGAATATAGCCTGGGTAGCGTCAGGAGTATTTTTCAATGTAATTCAATTATTATATAATTATGAAGGTAATGATGTGAGGATAAGCCATAACCAAGTGCCATTACAGTAAGAACGATAATAAAAAAATCTTGAAATGATTAAAAATGATAGATATAGCAAATCAAAGTTGAGTAACCTTTCTAGCAAATCACCTATCCGCCGATTTCGTGACCGATAATAATACAGGGATAGTGGTGATCTGACCGTCGGATCTTTTCAATAAAATGATGACGAAAAATGAATAATTTCGAATTTAATATGTTTAGAATAACAATACACCTATCCCTCGATTTACGCGAAGGTTAGTGTCATGAATTATTATAATTGTAATTTAAAAATTAATTCATTTGTTTAAATCTATCAAAGTTCATACTTTGGTATGACGACTAACAAATTACCACTAAAACGCAATGTTTGGTGGCCCGTTATAGACAAGATTGTCGATTCATTTGTAAGATATTGCAATATTTGTCAGTAAGCCAAAAGCTAACATTGAAAGTGTCAGAAATTCGTGGAAAATAACTGAAAATCCTTTTGAGCACGTTCATTTGGATTGGGCATTTCTGTCCAACATTGGAAATATTTTATTATTGGTAGATGCAATGATTGGTTGGCCTGAAGCTCTTATTTGCGAAAATAGATCAATAACGACGGTTAAAAAGATACTACAATCTATTTTTGTCAGATTTGAGGTACCACTCGAGGAAGTTACTGATAATTCCAAAGAGTTTATATCAGAAGAAATTACGCAGCGGCTCAGCAAAGTAGGCACATCTACCATTCAAACTACGCAATATCATGCCTGTTCTAATGGTACAAACGATAAAACGTGGTTTAAAAATATGGTCTCAGAAAAAAGGGGAAATTTTAACTTTCCAACAAAACATATAGCTCACCTACCGCACTTCCAGGATATCAGTAAGTAGGAACGGAACCCCTGCAGAATTAATGTTTGAAAGATCGATTCGACACCAATTGTTCTGTTATCAGACTGGTCACCTAATTTACATTGCGAAACTTGATCAAAAGCCCGAGCTTTTTACGATCATCTTAGCAAATTATGCAAGGACAGCTTATGTGGAATGGAATGAAATTTAGCGACTTGCCCATTTAGATCAATTAAAAGAACCTACTATTACTCAAGAAATTTAAAATAAGGATTCAATTTAGAAACCTCGATTAAATATCGAAACGGATGACCATCAAAAGGATTCAACAAATATTTTATCTAGAATGAGCAATCAACGACATTGAAGACCTCCAATTTTGGCAGCAGATTATGAGTTCGGGAAATAAGACTTTCTCATTAGGGATTACGCACTTAATTAATTATTAAAATTTACTAATTTTTTTTTAATTACCATTTTTATTATTTTATTTTACTATTTATATAAAGTACCTATTTTATATTATTATTTTTCAGATTATTTATTTTTAGCAATATTTAATTCCTAATTCAAGAATTTATTTAATTATTTTCTAATTATAGTATTTATTTATTTATTAACTTACAAATCCTCAGTTTTCTTGGGCACACACCAAGCAAGCCCAGCCCCAACCATAACAGAGCGATTATGTCAAAAAAAGTGAATAATGAGTGTTCTTGGTTGGCCTGTTTTGGTTCCACGATTAGGAGTTTAGATTTATGTTGTACTATAGTGAGATAACTATTCAAAATTATGTCAAAAAGTCAATTTGTGCTTCCACCTCCCCAAAACCCGGACGAAAGGTGTTTGAAGGGTAAGATATAAGAGCTTTACTGATTTTGAATAAGCAATCCATAACACAATGGTGTGTGTCGTCGTCAGAAAAAAGAGCACTAAATTGGATCCTTAGTATGAAATTAATGTTTGGAAGGATATATTCCTATTACAAATTGTCAAAGCTCTAGAAAGATATAAGTTTTTTACCATAAAAAACAAAAATCTTTTCGATTCATAGAATTTTAAATACAATTTGACCCAAAGGTTAAGGTACATTTTGAAGTTATTAATCAAGATCTTGAAAAATTGAACTAATTTCGGAAATTAATTTGAATGTTATATTTAAATAACGTCTCGTCATAGATCTCTTTACAAAATAAATTTTTATTTTTAGAATCGTGTTAAGCTAAAGCACAAAACCAAATTAGGTTGATTTATTGCCAAACATCAATAAAATAAAGTAAGCAACACAATTTCGTTAGCGTAGAGTCTTAATTAACACCCAAACCACTCTTTTATTTCCAACTACCAAGCCATCTTACCTTCACCTTTCTACATGGTTGAACGCAGATCCTTGATAATATTTTGGGAGTTCTCCAAAGATATTCCTAGGTAAATTGGAGGCTTGAGAAACAATCTCCCCTTGGTTTTAAAAGTAATTTGACACGAATTGCGGTTATAATTATTGATTAATCAAAGATTGTGTGGTTTTTGTATGAGCGATTTAACAATTTTCGGGAAAACGGTATAAAAGAAGAACCAGAATCAAGAAAGGTTAGCGAGTTTGTAGAAGAGAATATATTGACGGAATCATATTTATAAAACGCGAGGTAGTGAAGCCAAATTAATAAACTTTGAATCTAAATCTAAATCAACCTAACGTTCCAGAAAAAGGGTTTTTCCATTGAAATTTCTGCTTTAACGTTAGCAAATTAATTTCAGAGAGAAAGTGCAAATCTTGTGACAGTTTGTGAATTTGTGATAAAGATCAATAAACGTATTCTGTGTTGGGTTTTGGTTATTTGATTTATAAAATGGAGCCTATGATCTAGCTGCATTAGTTCATTATTCCTATTATTGATACACCCATCGATTGAGACTGTTCCTCACTTCAGTAGTTTAAAGTCAATGTAAGGAGATCAAAATATCTCTTCTGTGAAAAAAGTTTATTCAGTAGATAATTTTTTATATAGTATGACTGAAATTAATTAGCAGAACACACGGTTAGATACGGTGGGCTAGATCATTGAAGAAGTGGTTTAGTTAGTGGTATTGAATAATATGTTGGATACTTGTAATAGAAAAAACGTAACTGATACTAAATAATAGAAATAGACAGAGGAGTTGTTCAAACTGCGCGTAGATTTATAAAAAAGAGAAACTCAACAACAGGGACACAAATAATTAGAAAAATTGCGAGTAAAAGAAAAGTTGAAAAAGATTCGTGAGATAGGAAAAGAAAACTAATCCGACTTTTCAGGGATATTTTAGTAGTTAATTGAAAAGGCGGCTTCTCAAGAGGGATTCCTGCCAATATTGTAAAAGTAACATTTGAACCGTTTTGAAATTTTTTATATCAAATAAAAGTTTTCCTGTGTTGATTTATTGCAGTGTCATTTAAAGAGCACATGGAGTCAGAGCAAATAGTTCTAACCGAACCAAATAAAATTATAAAATATCAGTCCATACCCAACGAACTGTTTGATGATGAATTGTGATCCCAACTGATCACACTATTTCATGATTAAGAAACGATGATTTATTTCAATAATATTTTCCAAGCTAAATTAGAAGATTTTGCTTTTCATGTGATTTATTAATATAGTTGGCAAGAAGAGATAGTGTAAAATATTTTTATATACACATGTACTTATTTATATTCACAAAGAAAGACAGAAAAACCCTACATATTGACTACTAAACGTTTCACCAGACATACCATCGAACGTGTAGATTTTTTTTATAATTGATATGTAAATGCATATATCAGTATATAAAAGGCAAGAAAGAGAAAATCAAAAATTGTTAAATTGTGAACCGTTAAATTTCATAGTAAGGAGTATTAAAGACTAACTTCACATATTTTATCATAATATAAAATCAATGTGCATTTGAGACCCTTCGTTCAAAATAAATAATGATAAAAATAGGAAAAGACAGGAAACCAGACACAGGTCTTCTAACAACAGTCCGTGGACCCACAGACATGCCAGGGCTTTACCAGTTCAAATAGTTGTGCTCACCTTTAGCTGGCTTTCCGCCCATATAATACAGTTCGAGCGACTGGTACCAAGTGGTATATTTTTGTATGTGGATTGCGCTGATAACAGAAATATAGACCATATAAATTAGACTCAGTAACCCACCAGTGGTCTTTATTTGATGTTTTACTGAAATTTAAAATATTAACATTTTTATAGTATGTTGGGCCAGAACACAAACGGCCTTGAAAATTGTTTAAATGCATCAGTAATACAGCACAAAAACCCAGCACCAAGATAACTTAAAATACAATATACAACATCAACTAAACACTTTAAAATCTGAGAGAATATAAATAAATATAAAATCAAAAAACATAAAAGTAAAATAAAATAAATACAAAATGCATCAAGAACCGCACGAAATTTACATAATAAATAACAGAATAACAAAAAAATTTGACCATAAAATGACCATTTATATAAAAGTAAAAATTAATGAATTAAATGAATGAAAATGAAATATTTTGGTTGAATAAATTTAATTAAAAAT
This sequence comes from Schmidtea mediterranea, assembly GCA_022537955.1. Taxonomy (NCBI): domain Eukaryota; kingdom Metazoa; phylum Platyhelminthes; order Tricladida; family Dugesiidae; genus Schmidtea; species Schmidtea mediterranea. The sequence continues at coordinate 285,615,973 of CM039679.1, forward strand.
GTTAAAAATAAATTACCTATTTAAATTAAGAAATTAATAAAAATTTAATTTAGATAACACAAATAATTTCAAGGTCAAATTTGTTTAATCGCAATAAAAATGACACGCAAGGTTAAGGTCAAATTATAGGTATATATACTGATGTGTTTTGACAAATTTTTAATCTAACGTTTAAGCTAACGTTTAATCTAACGTTTAATCTTACGTTTCAGTCTTATGTTTCAATCTTAGGTGTACAATATTATCTGTAAGTGCATGAGTGAATATCAAATTATTGATTTATAACTAATGATATGAATCGAAGATATTATATGAACTTATTGATTGATAATGCCATGAATTGAAGATGTTATGAATTATGCAAATTACCAATATATACTGACGATTTTATGAATAAATATTTTATTGCATCGAAGCTTCTACTCAATCGGAATGGTAACATTTATTTATTTCCTTTTTCCTGGCCCACAGCCACACAACATGCAAGCTATTAAACTAAAACATAATTACCAAGCTGTGTAAGTGCGGTTTCTCCGCCTATAGCTTGTGCCCGTGAGGGTTCCGGCGTGCGTAACGCAGGAACTCGAACGTCAAATCATTGAACCTAAATAGCGAAAGAGAGTAGCTTGAGAGTGGGTCTTTTGGCTCAACTTTCTTGCACTTAATTTCGATAAAATCGACATAAAGTTTTAAACAAAAATCGGCTCAAAATCACTAACACCGAGTAGTCCAGTGGGCACTCATTAACTATAATATGAACATAAATAAATCATAAGGACAAAGAGAGGGAAAGGGTAGCGGGGAAAATAGCGAAATCGTTGCAACAGTTAAAATGAACAGCCATCGGAAAAAGATTAATCCGAAGTAGGTAGTTAGGAGCACACTGGAACCTAAAAAAAACATAGGGGGAGGGGGGGGTATGTAATAGCGGATTTAATTTCGGATTATCTTGATTACATAATGATGTAATCAACTTAATTAATTTTGTGTGTATTTTTTTTTAATTAAATTTTTGGCGCGATTTTTTGAAATTTATTTTCGAATTTATTTTCAATATTTTTTAATTATTTCTAATTAAATTTTTTAAGTAATTTTTTATCAATGTAGTTTTTATATAAGATTTTTAAAATATGATTTTTTATATATGATTTTAAGTAGATTTTTAAGTATAATTTTATCGATGAATTTTTATATACGAATTTTAAAGATGAAATTTTTTCAGTATAATTTTTAAAATATATTTTTTCAAAGTAATAAATTTTTAACATAATTAAAAATTTTTTATACAAGGTTTGTTTTCGGTATATTTTTATCGATGAAATTTTTTATCAATTATTTTTAAGACAAAATTTTTTAGTATAATTTAAAATATAATTTTTCAAAGTAATAAATTTTTAACATAATTTGAAAATTTTTTATACAATGTTTGTTTTCAGTATAATTTTATCGATGTTTTTAGTTTAATTTTTAAGATAAAATTTTAAGTGTATTTTAAGATGATAATATGTATTTTAAAATTAAATTTTTTAAGAATTACATATTTTTAATGTAATCTTACAATCAATTTTTTAGTTTGATTTTGAATTAATTTTTAATAAAATTTTTAACAAAATAATTATTAAATTTTAAAGATAAAATTTTTAGGATAATTTTTACAATGAAATTTTTATACATTTTGATTACGATCAAAGAAATTTATCGTTATCAAAATAATAATAATAATAATAATAATAATAATAATAATAATAATAATAATAATAATAATAATAATAATAATAATAATAATAATAAATTCAACCAATTAAAATCTTTATAAAAAAAAAACACACAAAATAAACTCGTAAAAGATCGAAATCCTTATAAAAAAACTATAAACACATAAAATAAACTCGTAAAACATCGAAATCTTTATAAAAAAAAAAAAAAACAACTATAAACACATAAAATAAACCCATAAAGTATGTAATAAAAATTAATCAAAAAAAAAAAAAAATTTATACCATAATGTTTATTTAATAAAAATCTTCATCTTCTTCATCATCGTCAGAGAACTGTACATCGTCTATATCTATTAGTTCTTCCTCAAAATTTGGTTGTTGAATTTCATCGGTTGTAATTTCGTCACCCGATGCATTTTCTTCAATCATTTCCTCAATAAGTTCATCAACAGTGACAATTTCTTCATCAACGTCAATTTCTTCAGATATATTTATATGCCCGTATGCTAAACTTTTATTTTTACCCACCCAAACCCTTTTATCATCTCTATTTGTTAGTGCAACTTTACTATTTTTAAAACTATAAAGTTGATGATTTTTTGATCCTATTCTAAATTGTGGTACCGAAAAGACTGAGTTTTTCTCATAACACTCTTTATAAGTTTTATGTGTTAGACCGGTATCCTTTAACGATATACCCTTAGCTTTTAGACAAGAAGATTTACCTAACAAACTGTAACATTTTGGTCTAAGGAAAACCCATTCGTCATAACCTTCTCCCTTACTTTCGTCCTTAAATTTTCCAATAACCGAATCAAGTTTGTTAGAATAAAGTGGATGAGTAGAAGGGTAATTAGATGTATCCAAAAGATTATCCTTAACCATTTCAGACAAAAGAACATCTAGTTTACAATTTTTAATCTCCAAGAAGAAAGAGTCTGTATCTCCAGCAACTATATTGATCTCACAATTAAATTGTTGTCGATATTTTTCCAAGTCCTTATACTGAAGCTCATACATTCTAAGTTTCGACAAGTCAAGCACAGATTGTCCTATATAGCTTGGTCGATCTAAACATATCGAATCAGGATTTAACAACACAGCTATAAGATCATTGTCAATTTTTATTGATTTTTTAAAGGTAGGTTTTGAAGTATAAGTGACTAGTTTTTTATCAGTTGTACAAAGACGCAAATTCATTCTCTTTTTCAGATTTTCAACAGTTTTTCCATATAAAATGTTATTTAACAACTTATAATAATTTTTATCAAGTGTATTTGTACTTTTAGCTCGAAGTTTAGTGTTTATGTCAATATACTTTTTAAAAATATTAGACTGTTTGAATCTTACTCCGCGATTAACATGTGTCACTTTAACACCAAGAGACATGTATAATTTTAATAATCGCCAATGAATTACATAGTTATATTTAGGATAATGAGTCAGCAACAATTTTTCAACCTTTGAACCCTCAGGTTTCATTTTCTCAGCTGCAATTGTAAAATCATCTAACTTAACATGAAGTTCCGAAGGAATCTCAAGATCAACTTCAAGTGTATACCCATATGACAAAGATTCAAGATCCAAAGTCAAACAATCAGATAATATTGTATCAAATCCTTCAAATATCCAATTAAATTCACCACAAGGTAATGGTTGACTTAAAGCCCAACCATATAAATTATTAATATCAATATATAGTAAATCTGTGTTTTCGTCGGTTTTAACATAGTGCTTATTAACAAAAGTAAGACCACCTCTAATACCTCCCTCATAAAAGCTAAACATTTCATTTTCAGTGATTAATTCTATAGGTTCATCCAAGGACATTAAAGCAGAAGACCACGACATTCCAGGAATTCCAAAATAATTTAAAGGTTCTAATCTATTATGTGCTATAGATTTCGCTCGAAATTGTTGAAAAAAGTCTGCCAAAAGAAAACAATCTAGTTTCAGGTAAACTTTCATATAATCAAGTAAAGTCCTACAATTAGTTTCATCCCAAATAAGCAGAGCTTTTTCATATTCAGCCTCAGTGACACCTTTCCAAATCGGTGGTAACTCATAAGTATCGTGAAGAACATCTAAACTAGTAGCAAAATTGTACGGAGAGATTCCCTTTTCATCTACTATAGTCCCTGTAAAAGCTGATCGAGTCAATGGTAAAGTTGTCAGAGTTTTAACAGCTTTTGCTAAAGAATCATTTACAAATTGATACGAATCAATAAATCTCACACTAATTTTTCCCAAGTGAGCAATTAATGAAATAAATTTTTCAGATGTTATTGGAATACATCCTAAAGCCCAATTTTTTAAATTTACTCAATCCATATTTTAATATATGATGCATATCATATCCCTTTAAGTTATGGAAAACAATTGGTAAAACTTTATTTATTTTTCTATTAATATTACATTCATTGCAAGCAGCACCCAAGTATTCCCCAGTAAAATGATCATGATCTCTAACCGGATCCACAATATCTTTCAAACAAAGATAACATTTTATACATGTATCAAATTGAATCTGTTGTATGTTGGTTAATTCTTTAATTGTTTTATTTCCCATTTTATAATAATACGGTAATACAGTATATTTTGCTATTTTTTCAACTGTTTTTAAAAATTGTTCAACACAATCTTCACCTATAAATTCTTTGTATATTGTACTCCCATCAAAATTATTTATTAACAAAAGTCCTGACGAAATGGGTAAATGTATTTGATGGTGTACATCGTCCTTTGGCAAAACAGATTCGAAATCAGCATATATAACATATGGTGGGGTTACAGTTTTGGACCAATCTGTGAATTTAATAAACTTATTTTCAGGGAAAGTATATAAAGTTGTCCCTAACTGATTTCTCATACATAAGATCTCATGTTTGTCCAATGCTTTTTTATATCTAAATCCATTCAAACATCTATGACACCATAATGATTGAATTCTATCTATATTTTTATCTTTACAATTCAATAACCTATTGAGTGATGTAATCCCAACATAATGATATTGTTCTCCTTTATTTAATAACAATAAATTAATAATTGTTCCTTCTGAAACTTTGGACCTATGTATTATGTTTATAAAAGGGTGTTTTAAAACAAAGTCATCATGTTCGGGTTTTGCTGTTTCATCATAACTAAATATATTAATTATTAACCCTTCGTTATTTGACTCAAATTTTCGAATACCATTTAATTTCATGGGCATATCATTTGGGTCATAATTTAATTCATTTAAATACTTTGTGTAACTATAAATTCTATTTCTATGCTGCCTAACAATCTCATCTTTTTTAAGTATTGATAATATACTGTAGATAAAACATAAATTATCACTATTTTTTACATTTGTTATACACTTTTTGTTAGCCAATTTTTTTGGTGTTTTAATATATCTTCTACCACTTAACCTACTGATGTTACTTATTTTTGTTACTATAAAGTAAATTTCAGTTATTTTTCTAATAACCCAACTACTCCCTAACTCTGTTATTGAAGATATCTTTTCATTGATCTTCTGTATACCGTCGTCAAAGAATGATTGGGTAAGTGGTCTTGCATTGTTGCTTATATTATTTAATTTTATTTCTCCATCTTTCTCAAATTCAATTTCAATTCCAAATTGAATTTTTACATAACTAAGTTCATGTATTATCTCTCTTAATTTGTTTATTATCTCTATGGGAAAAACAATTTCTTTAATGTTCAAGTTGGTCGTATCTAGACTAATTATTTTATGTGTTCCTCGTAAGTCACTTTGGATTATAGGTAAATTTCCTCCTATTTGTATATTGTTATTTTGCCCCATTTGTACCTCTTCCATCTCTCCATCCCATGAATCCATCGATCCAATATCTTCAATCTCTTCAATTGCTCTAAGCCACGAATCAATCGATCCATTATCTTCGTCCGCTTCGTCCGCTTCGTCCGCTTCAATGTCTTCGTCCGCTTCAATTGTTTCATTCACCATTCCAATATCATTTACAGATTCAAAAATACTATTTATAAAATCAGTTGTATGTTCTCTAATGGGTTCACTTATAGGGGTAATTTGGATGCTGCTTAATTTATTTGTTACGGGTCTTTTAAATAATTTAATTTTTTTAACATTAAACTGTCGCAAATGATTTTTATGATGTTCATAAAAATCTAAATAGGGAATGGGTTGGGAAGTTATGCATACGGGACATATAAAATAAATTGTATTATGATATTTTTTACCATAATACTCTTCCATTTTTTTGTGACATTTTATTTTATTATGCACAGTTAATTGGCAATAATTTGGATATAATTTACCTAGTAATAAAATAAAAATTAATTTAATTATTAAAATAAATGCGCATGTATGCAACCAATAAAAATCATTTATTTGCTATAAATAAAAATATTTTTGATGAAAAAGCAACAATGTCAAAAGTATATGAAATACTCCTAGAAGAAAACAGTACAGCTGTTATTGGGATGACATTTAAGCCTCCTGTTCAATACCTTCAATACAGTATGAACTATTTAAATTTTCCTATTACATATACGTTCAAAGTAATGTTTATTTTAATTTAATTTGATTAATTATTTTTTAGGAATCAGTTGATTTAAAAGCTTATGAATACAATATTATGATTGGAAATATTGAAGAGGAAGATCGAAAAAATATTTCAGATATACTACATTTGTTGAATAACGAAATGGTTTTTAATGAAAAATTTTCATTTATTAATTGTGAAAGTCAATTGAAGGATCAAGTACAAGATAATAAAAAATATAAAATACGGATAATTATTAAAGGAGTCAAGATTAACAATTCTATCATCAAACCTATTTGGAAAATTCTAAATGTTGTTGAATAAATTTTTTTATCTTTTGTAAAGTTTTGTTTATTTTTATAATTTGTAATTAATAGTAAACATGTTATTTTAAAAAGTTTACCTCTAGTATTTTAATAAAAAATTTTTGAGCGGGGATAATTGTTGACAAATTTTATTCAAAAACTTGTTCTCTTATAAAATATAGTGGTCAGTTTTAAAATAAAAAATCAAAGGGTCTGCCCTTATTTTCAATAATATAGGGGCATCAATCCTTCATTATTGTTTAAAAATATATATGTATTAAAATTCAAAAAAAAAATCAAGGGGTCTGCCCTAATTTTCAATAATAAAGGGTCGTCAGTCATTCGTTATTGTTAATAAATATATATGTATTAAAATTCAAAAATCAAAAAAAAATCAAGGGGTCTGCCCTTATTTTCAATAATAAAGGGGCATCAATCCTTCATTATTGTTTAAAAATATATATGTATTAAAATTCAAAAAAAAAAAATCAAGGGGTCTGCCCTAATTTTCAATAATAAAGGGGCATCAGTCCTTCATTATTATTACAAAAATACGTTTTTAAAAAAAAAAAAAAAAAATCGATGGGGTCTGCCCTTATTTTCAATAATAAAGGGTCGTCAGTCCTTCATTATTACAAAAATATAACATGATAATTTAAAATAAAAAAAAAATATATGATAAAATATATGATTTAAATAATATATCTTAATAATAAAATACTTACATATTTGAACATTAATTGCATTGTCCTCTTGAGAATCAGTGAATGGCAAATTTGTATCTTAAGAAATATTAAATCAATTGTTAATTAAAAATTAATACTTGATTCATTTCCACCGTAGTTTTGTGGATACTGATAATTTCCACCATAGTTTTGAGGTTGATAAAATTGTTGAATATAATCTAAAAATAAATTTAAAAACTTATTTAATAAAAATTAAAATCATACTTGGTTCATTGTCTTCATAAATTTGAGGTTGATAAAATTGATGACTAAAACCTAAAATAAATTTAAAAACTTATTTATTAATAATTAAAATCTTACTGGAATTTTGATTTCCACCATAGTTTTGAGGTCGATAAAATTGTTGAATATAATCTAAAAATAAATTTAAAAACTTATTTAATAAAAATTAAAATCATACTTGGTTCATTGCCTTCATAAATTTGAGGTTGATAAAATTGATGACTAAAACCTAAAAATAAATTTTAAAACTTATTTATTAATAATTAAAATCTTACTGGAATTTTGATTTCCACCATAGTTTTGAGGTTGATAAAATTGTTGAATATAATCTAAAAATAAATTTAAAAACTTATTTCATAAAAATTAAAATCATACTTGGTTCATTGCCTTCATAAATTTGAGGTTGATAAAATTGTTGAATATAATCTAAAAATAAATTTAAAAACTTATTTAATAAAATTAAAATCATACTTGGTTCATTGCCTTCATAAATTTGAGGTTGATAAAATTGATGACTAAAACCTAAAAATAAATTTAAAAACTTATTTATTAATAATTAAAATCTTACTAGAATTTTGATTTCCAACATAGTTTTGAGGATGAAAATGATGACTAAAACCTAAAAATAAATTTATAAACTTATTTATTAAAAATTAAAATCTCACTTGATTGATTTCCTTCATAGTTTTGATGATAATTTTGTTGATAATATCCATTATTTTGTGGAATTAATAAGTTATCTAAAATAAAAAGGTAAATTTGTAATAAAATATAAAATTTAAATTACTTGATACATATTTGTTATTATAGTTGTTCATTTTCTAAAATTGTAAAATGTTAATAAAAAATTAAAAAGAAAAATTAAACTTACTACTTAAACTGTTTTGTAAATTATGACAAATTATAAAAATGTTTTTATATTTATTCAAATGTGTGTATTTATTTTAACCAATCAAAATCAACACATCTACACTTGTAATAATCAACACACATTACCAATCTACACAAAATCATATTAGGTAATAAACACAATGATACAAAAATTTATTTAGAGAACATTGATTTTAACCAAGCTAAACAATGCTGGCCACAAAGTTTTTGTCAACGGATTCTGATAACGAATTCGATTATATTCAATTGGCATCAACATTGATTCTAGTTTTGATATCAATAAAGGTGGATAATAGAATCCCATTGGATCAAATACATGTATTTTATCCGGTTTCACATAAATAGCAAGCCAATGTTCTCCACTGAGATTAGCTGATTGAGTATTTACAATCAAAGCTTTGTTGATATTTATATAGGGAATTTTGTCCAATGGAAAAACACCAATAAAATTTTTCCCAATTATTTTTTTAGCAATAGTTTGAATCTGAATAGAACTAAAATTAATTAAATTAACAAATTAATTAAAATACTTACTTCATTTTTAATCATAACTAATAACACATTGGTTTATAGTATGTTCAACAATGTTTGTCAAACAAGTACTGTACGGCTTGATGTGATTTGAATTTCTTTTTCAAATACTCCGTATACAAGTACTGATACTGATTCGGTTAATGGATTTTCAAATTTTATATCCAATCGTAAATTTCCACTTTGAGGTAACTGACTTTGATTAAGATCAAAATCAGGTGCCAATACAAATGTAAAAAAGGGATATTTATTTTTAAAGTCTGACAAGGTAATACCACAATTCATATTTTTATTAAGATAACCCATATTCCTAACAATACTTTGCATATAACTAGAACTATAATTATCATTGGCAAAATCTTGACTATATTTTTCACGATAATCATTTCCTTTACTTAATGTTAAAGACTTGACATTAAAGTGTTCAAATATTGAAAATGTTTCCAAATACGATCCTCCATATCTTTTATTCCCTTGGAAAGCAACAAGAATAAAATTTGGTAGTCGTCTATCACCAAATATTTGCTCCTTATAAAATGAAGATGAGCCCATTGGCAATGAAAATTGAACAACTTCCTTACTTTTCATTGGATAAATTGCATTTCTATTAGCAAGCCCAATTTGATGACCAGCTAAAACTGACGGTTCAACACGAACTCTTCTTACCATCAACTTTGCATCTAATAATATTATTTGTGGAATTATTTTTGTACATGTTAAACTTCTTTCAGTATTGGATCTTGTTAATTTAATTTGAACACTAACACCAGGTAATAAATATTTTGGTTGATCAAAGAAATCTAATTGAAGTGGGGAACAAACACTGATTGGTTTTGATTTTGAAATCCAAATTTTTCTTTTTGTGTCATTTTCTTCGTAACCCATTCCACCTAAACAAGTATGTTTTGTATCGTGATTGTAATTAATAATAGTTTCAATCATTGCCTTGTGTGCGAATACATCATTACTTCCTTCAATTTTAGTAGAATTAAAAATTACTTCAACATCTTTAAAAAGAGTTTGGAAAAAGAAATTGTTTGCGGTAACATCTGATTCATTAGATAAATTTTCCCCATTGTTATTTACAACTTTCATTTGAATATAGAGTAATGTATCATTCAAATCCAAGTATTCAGTTTGAGAGCTATTAATGTAAAATTGAATTGAGGTGTTTCCTGGATCTGTAATTGAATTCACTGGATAAATATCTTCAAAAGAACCATTTTCAATTACTGCTTGAGGAGATGGTCTATCAAAGATGCATAATTCTGATTTTGCACTAATCATTACTGGAATATAGTTCCGTATCCTTTCATTCTTTTGTTTATATGTTTCTTGATAATTTTTCGACGTTTAATTGTTCCACCTTTTTGTTCTTTATTAAATACATCAGAAACTTTGTTAATAACAGAAGGTAAGTGTTCCATTACAGAGGGCATAGAATCTTTAATTTCAGATATTGCATTTGATTTTAGAGCAGGTAAGAGTTGTGCATTATTATTTATTACGTCATTAGCAGTTTTCATACCAAAATTTCCGATACGTTTAAGAATAGGTAGTGCAAATCGCCCAATTGTTTTTAACCAACCAGATCCATACTGTTTACCTACAAAATAAGGTAAATCCCACCATTTTGATGAGTGCTATAAAAGTTTACAATGTCTGGATTACTCATTTATTTTACGGAAATGTAATGTCAAGTAAGTTTTGTCTTGTTTACCAAATATATATTTTCCACTGTCATCACGAATATTGATTTCTATATTGTTTATATACGAGGATGATACTGGTAAATACATTGGATTTTTCTCAATGAATTGAACAAGGTCGTCTTTTTTATGTTTTTCTATCCAAACACATTTAAGAAGGGGAACACTTAATTCACCCACAAGAATTGGTTCAATATTATTTGTATAAATCAACATTTGTATATTTCTTTGCATTATAGTCGGTAAACTAGATCCAACAATGATCTTTTCACTATAAGATTCCTCAATTAATCCCAAACTATAAGCCAACAGTTTACTAAATTTAACACTTTTAACATCTTCTTCCAATTCAATTTTAACAAGTTGATCTTGTTTAATTTCACAAGACTTGAAAGGATGGGGATAAGATGTCATTAACTGATCAGTGACTTGTGAAAGTTCAGAAATGAATAAATTTTCTTTAAATGTCTCAGTATACTCTACATCATAATAATAAGTTATAGTTAATCGTATAGTATCTAATTTTGATTTTTTATTTGGTATACGTATCTGATTCAATTCATCATTAAAATCTACTTCTTTTTTATTAAATCCCAAGCAATTAGCTTCTTCAATACTATCAAATGTTACTTTGAATGGAAAATATTTACAATTAATGTTCAAAATTTTATTGTCAATATATATCAGATAAAATGTAGAGTTGTGACTGATTGTATAGTTTCCTTCAATATAATAAAAATATTCATAACTATTATGTAATGTACTCTTAATATATTTAATATGAGAATTGTTATAAAATGGAAAATTATTGTACACAAAAGTGAATTCAGTTAAAGCAACTTCCCATTCCCCATCCAAGTAAATCTGATTTGGAAATTCTACATTAAACTTTCCAGCTTCATTATTTGGAAATGTAAGTGGACAACTATTACTAGGTAAATTCACGTAAAAATCTCTTTTATTCATTTACTTTTCTAAAATGTAACGATAAATGTGTTTTGGTATCTTTGCTAAATTTTATTAATTTCCCACTATCATCTCGAATATTAATTTCAATGATGTTTATAGTTGAATACGATACTGGAAGGTACATTGGATTCTTCATTTCTAATTGTACAATTTCTCCTTGATCATATTTTTTAATCCAAATAGATTTTAATAGTGGAACTCTAACATCACCAACATTTATTGGTTCGATAATATTTGAATAAATGAACATTTGTTGATGATGATGTAATAATTTCGGAATTTTAGTGCCAAATATATTTTTTTCCGAATAGTTACTTAGTTTTAATCCCAAAGATTTAGCTAAGTTCGTGTCAAAAGATATATTTGAAATGTCATCTGCAAGTGTTATTTTGACCAATTCATTATTTTGAATTATCAATTCTTTAAAAGGAGAAGGATTAAATGACAACAAATGACCTTGTAATTCCGATAAAGTGTTTATGAATAAATTATCTTCAAAATATTTTTCAAATATTGATTTTTCTTCATAACTTATATTTATACCAAATTGTTCCATAACACCATCATCTGTAAATTTTGGTAATTTTATTCGACAATGATCCTCTTCACAAATGATTGATGTAGATTTTAGTCCAAAACTAAACGCATGTTGAATATCGGGGAATGTTACTTTAAATGGAACATGTGGACAGACAATAACCAAATTCTCATATTTTTCAATAAACATGTCAACATCTGGAGTATACTTAGGATTTATTATTTCATAAGTATGATTTTGATTATTTATTTTCAAATACTTTATTTCACTACCATTCTTTACCGATTCATAACGTATACAAGAATTACTATAATACGGAAAAGGATTATACACAAAACTGAAATCTATCAATGCAACTTCCCATTCACCATCCAAGTAGACAGAATTTACTTGTACATTAAAATTACTAGCTTCGTTATTAGGATAAATAAGTGGACAACTATTACTAGGTAAAATCATATAAAACTGGTTTTCTTTCATAATATTTATTTAATCAATTGAGATGAGGATATCCAAGTTGGAGTTTCGTATCCATGCCACTTGACGTAGTATTGTTTATATTTGCCAACATTTTTAGTTTTTAAAATCTTTTGAATTCTAAATATTGTTGGGATTGGAATGACTTGAAGTTCTTGTTCGTAAAATTTTCCACTAATTTCTTTATTTTCATGATCTGCTATTAAATACATTACTGGATTCTGTTTTGTATCTATTTTCTTTATTACATATACTTCATCGCTCCAATTGTTGTCAAAATTCTTGATGAACGGAGAAGTACTGATTTTACTAATTCTTACATGATCACCGACCTTGTATTTTGGCTTATTGATTTTTTCTTTCTTTAATGATTGGTTTCTGCTGGTGTCTGTTATATCAACAGGTCTGAAACCATTTAATCCTTTATGAGGCGAATGATTGTAACTAAAAATAATTTTCGGTAAAACATGTATCCAAGTTTTATTACCTTGATGCACAAAGTATTTTTTCAATCTTTCTCTCAAAGTTCGATTAAATCTTTCCACATAACAAGCTTTGAATTGTGAGAATACCGAATAATGATTGGCTTTGATAACTTCTTTTACTTTGCTATTATAAAATTCTTTACCTAAAATACATTAAAATAAATAATTAATTAAATTTATTACCCAAATCAGTCTGTAGATTGTGAGGTTGTCCGTCTTTAAATAATTTTTTAATTGCAATGGCCATTTCATTAGCAGATTTAGTTTTTGTTGGAATGGCACGGGCATATCTACTGAAAACATCAATACATGTTAAAATATATTTGTACCCCTTGTTGATTCTCGAATAAGGTATCATTTCCATCAAATCCATTTGCCACAAATCATTGATTCCTCTTGTTTTGTATGGTCTGGTGGGGAATCTTTTCAACATCGGTTTATTTAAACTATATGCTAGTTGGTCTGATAACCATTTTTGAGTCTCTTTTTAGAATTAATCACTCTTTTGTTAATTTTTCTACACCACCAAAACCATCTGGATCTTTTGGATTTGTCCAGATTGTTTTGAGTGGATTTTTGGTTAATTGGTCCTTCATTATTACAACAAGATGTTAAAATATGGACAACTTTATCTGGTTTAGAGTATTGTAACCCCATTAAGATCTTAGTGATGAAATTGCACTAATTGCAGATAAAACTATAGGAATTAATGTACCCAAGAACCCACCCCTTTGTTTATACATTATTCTTTTCATTAAACGTCTATTTTTAGTGTTTACCAATGATAAAAGGGATCTCTTATGTCTTTGTAATACCACTCTTTTAGCTTTACTAATATTGACATTACCTCGAACTATATTTACAATAACTTCAAGCAAATCGTCGATAACAAATGAAGGGAAAGCTTGTAAAATTGCTATTCTTTTATTATTTTGAGCCTTTACCAATGCATTGAAATATGGTAGACTACGTTCAAATTTCATGTTTACTAATTACAACTAATTATTATTGTTTATAATTTGATCCACTTCTTTTTTAAAATCTTCTTCTTTTTAGATTCTTCTTTACTTTTGATTTGGTTTTACGAATAACTTTTTGGGTTGAATTTGATTTTTGACAAGTACTTTTTTAAATGACATGATTGATAATCATTTATTTGTTTTCAATTTTGTTTATAAATCGTAACCCCTTTTTCATTAAAAATATCTGTTCGGATACGTAAATCGTCACTACATTGTTGTGTAAAGTCAAAGAATAAATATCCATGGGGAACGCTTGTTGCATCTTGGAATGATTCAATTAAAATTTTCTATTGTTTGGATAGGCTTGCCTGGCTAAGAAATCGATAATCGTTTGATCGCGAGGATTTTTGAAAATAACTAGGTATTGAACATTTAAATTACGAGTTCGATGACTTCCTCCTTGATGAAATAAATTTTGAGTTATGAAAATAACAGTAACTCCACAATGTCTACTTATTTTTGTGAACAAGTTATTGAAATCTTTTTCCTTATTTGCTTCTTGATACAAATCATCTATGATTATTACATCTCCTCGACGTAACCTAGATGACCAGTTTTTATCAAATCCCTTAACTATTGTCATTTTCAATTTACAAAACTGATTTTGTGTCAATCCATGTTCTTCGTCTGCACCCCTATGCCAATATATTTTACTGAATTTGGATTTGAACATGTTTGTCTGCAACAAATTACATACAAATAAAGTTTTCCCGCTCCCACTGGGTCCTACAATTTGATATACTGCATCATTTCTTAATTCCATTTAATTTAATTTAATTTAATTTAATTTGTTTATAATTTAATATACTGAATCAGTTAATTAGATATTGGAAAATGATGATTAGTAATATCAATTATAGAGGAAGATGTGAAGTAACTGGAATGAAGTTCCCGACTGGAAAACCTCAACATGTAGTGGATAGAAGTGGAAAATATCCAATCTTATTCTTCAAGAGCGGAAAATGTAGAATAATGGGTTGCAAGAGATCTTTACAGGAAGGCGATCTCAAATATCAGATTCAAGATTTACAAATACAGTCATTATCTTTGAATATTGACATGTGTTGTCGAATCAACTTGTATGATTTGTCCACAAAAACAGAAAACATTTACGAACCGAACTGTTTCCTGCATTAAGACTTGTCAAGTATAATCCACTGTGTGTAAATGTATTTGCAAGCGGAAAAGTTGTTGTCATGGGGATAAAAACACTGCAATACAACAGTCTAGTACAAGAAATATTTAACTTTATAAAATCAAAAATTAATAATCTTAATACCGACGAAGAAATACTAGATTATTTATTAAGCAATGATTGTGTTTAAATAGATTGAATTCTGACGATTGTAAAAATTAAAAATGATCGACGAGCAAGAAGCATACGTATTCGAAACAATTCTGATGAAGATGGAAGAACTTTTTCCGAATATGAAAAACAAACTTTCCTATTGTGCTCCTGAATAACTTGGCTACACGGATCTATCAAATGACAGGAATCAACATCGAAGAAATTGTACGGATGCACTACGAATCAGTTCAAGGATCTGGTTTGAAATGTTTAGATGACTGTATTGTTTGTGCAGATCCCTCAATGTTGACTTGTCCGTTTAGATGCAGATGCTGCAGAGACTACAAGAAGAAGGAAGTTGTACATATTTTGTTGGCTGAGCTAAGAAGAGCTTACTATAAGCAGATTTGTGATGATGTAAATAAATTTTGATCTTTTACGAGTTTATTTGTGTGTTTATTGTTTTTTATAAAGATTTTAATTGGTTGAATTATTATTATTATTATTATTTTTATTATTATTATTATTATTATTATTATTATTATTATTATTATTTTGATAACGCTAAATTTCTTTGATCGTAATCAAAACGTATAAAAATCTCATTGTAAAAATTATCCTAAAATTTATATTAAAACTAAAAACATTAATAAAATTATACCGAAAACAAACCTTGTATAAAAAATCTCATTGTAAAAATTATCCTAAAAATTATCCTAAAATTTTATATTAAAACTAAAAACATCGATAAATTTATACTGAAAACAAACATTGTATAAAAAAAAAATTTCAATTATATTAAAAATTTATTACTTTGAAAAATTATATTTTAAAAATTATACTGAAAAAATTTCATCTTTAAAATTCGTATATAAAAATTCATCGATAAAATTATACTTAAAAATCTACTTAAAATCATATATAAAAAATCATATTTTTAAAATCTTATATAAAAACTACATTGATAAAAAATTACTTAAACAATTTAATTAGAAATAATTAAAAAATATTGAAAATAAATTCGAAAATAAATTTCAAAAAATCGCGCCAAAAATTTAATTAAAAAAAAATACACACAAAATTAATTAAGTTGATTACATCATTATGTAATCAAGATAATCCGAAATTTAATCCGCTATTACATACCCCCACCCCTCCCCCTATGTTTTTTTTTAGGTTCCAGTGTGCTCCTAACTACCTACTATCCGAACGACCAAAATTACGGAAAATCATGTTTTAAATAATATATAAGAAGTAAATAAATTATGTTGAATTGAGACGGAAAATATGGGCAGAACGCTGCGCAAATTTTTGGAAATAATTAAAACATTTATCGTAAAACTGTAAAATAAGGGCGGAATGCTGCTCAAATTTTCCGATTTAATTAGAATACTTACCGAAAATAGTAAAGTAAAAGTAGAATGTTGTTTAATTGTTGGTATAATGTTAGTATAAAACTGGAAAATAAGGGCGATACGCTACTAAACTTTTCCGAATTAGTTAAAATAATTATCAAAAATAGCAAAGTAAAAGTAGAATACTGCTCAATAATTGATAGGATAACTGGATAAAACTGAAAAATGAGGGAGGAACGCTGCTCAATTTTTTCGAATTAATAAAAATACTTTATCGAAAACTGTAGAATAAGAACGGAGTAAGGCTAAATTTTTATATAAGTAAAATATTTTTATAAAGCTGAGGAATAAGGACGAATCCCTACACAAAATTTGATAATAATAATGATAATGGTAAGGATAATGGTAATAATAATAATAATAATAATAATAATAATAATAATAATAATAATAATAATAATAATCATAATAATAATAATAATAATCATAATAATAATAATAATAATAATAATAGTAATAATGATAATGATGGTAATAATAATAAATATAATGGTAATTATAGTAATAAGAATGATAATAAATGTAATAGTATTAACAATGAATAAAGGTAATACATATAATAGTAACAATGACAATACTAGTATCAATAATAGAGAACATTATAGATTTAATAGGGATAAGGGGAAGAGGTATACTATATGGATATTTAGCATAACAAAAGGTTTGCAGGCCATAAACAAATCATCAATACGGATAACGATAGGAGAGACTATGGGAATGGACATAATGTTAGATGATATTGCGGTATAGGTTAACAATTGGAGGAGATAGGAAAATAATGGGACCTAAAAATCAAAAAGCGAGCATAGGCCTTCTATCGGCAGCTCGTTGGACCCATGGATCGTTCGGTCAATTACAGCATTAGCAATAGCGCTCACTTTTTGCGGACGATCCACCCACTCGAACACAGTTCCAACGTTGCTTAGCAACGGGTGCCGAGTGGTAAGCGAAAGAATATTTGTATGGGGTTGTCTGGGTAACAACCATATAGTTTCAAAAAAATCAAAACCCAGAAACCCACCATACAAATTTGGGGGCTCAGCCGGGATAAAGTTTTGTTTATTGGAAAAAGCAAAACAACCAAGTCAAGAAACAACAGAGAGTTTGTTAGTACACCCTCAGCCGGGATAAAATGATGGTTTTAGTAAAAGACCAAATGAAACCGAAACAAAAATCTTGGAATTAAATAGAAAACGTCAGGACGACATTTCTGCCGAACCCCGACAGATGACAGGACAGATGACAGATGAACAGATAACAGATGAACAAGAATGGAACTTAAGAAACGAAACTTAATGAAGAACGATGAAAAACGACCAACTTGACTACAAAATAAGGAAAATATTTTAAGGAAACAAATGACTAGCCCACCAAGCACAAATTTGGGGGCTCACCCGAATGAACGTTTCGATAGTTGGAAGGATCAACACAGCCAAGTTAAGAAACAATATAGAGTTTATCAGTGCACCCTAAGTCGGAAATCAAGGTTTCGTTAATTGGAAAAGGCAAACGAGCAAGTCAAGAAACAACAGAGAGTTTTGTCAGCGGACCCTCAGTCGGGATTGAAATGATTTGTTTAGTCAAACAACCAAAGAAGACCGAAATAAGAATCTATTATCAAGCAGAAAATGTTGAACAAGAATAGAACTTAATAAAGAACGATAAAAAACCGATTAACCTGACTATAAAATGAGAAAATATATAATGAAACAAATGACTAGCATAAAGCTTCGTTATTTGGAAAGATCAGAATCATCAAGTTTAGAAATAACAGCGAGTTTGTCAGTACACCCTCAGCCGGGAAGAAATGATTTTGTTGGCAAAGCAAACAAAAAAAAATCGAAGTATGAATCTAACAATCAAACAAAGAAAATGTCGGGACAACATTTTACTAAACTCCAGAGAGACAACAATGAGAAAAGGGAAAGTATTGTGAAAAACGATGGATATCTCTACAAAGCTAGAGAATATGGTGATGAAACAAATGGCTCGCCCACCAAATATAAATGTGGGGCTCAACTTCGTTATTGAGAAGAAACAAAACAATAAAGTTAAGAAACAACAGAAAGTGACCAGAAGATACAAGATGCAAAAAACAGAAAACGTCGGGAAAACATTTTGCCAAAGAATAGAGCTTAATAGGAAACGATGGAAGACGATCAAATTGGCTACAAAATAAGAAAACCAGTGCAATAGAGTAAATGACTAGACACCACGTACAAACCTGGGGACAATAAGAAAGGAGAGATTCACGGAATGTTAGGGAAAACGATGAATTCGTCTACAAAACGAAATGAAACAAATGACTCGACAAGTACAAAGTTGGGGACTCAGCAATGAACAAAGAGAACAATATACAGATTTCAGTTAGAAACAATAACAAGCAGGACAAAGTTGATACGACATTGGACAACTAATAATTCGTAAAAACATCAACCAAGAAATATTTAAAACGAGTTAGCGGCTAACAAACGGGAGAAGCAAGACATTTGAAAGTAACCACTGAGACGATATTTCAAACAGTTGCAGGAAGAAATAAAACAGAAACTATGAAAAACGACCAATACATCTAGATGGAAAGCAAACTAACGAATGAAAGAATTTCAGAAAGAAAAGATCAGTGCGAAATAAGAAACGAAAACCTTTGTTTGATCATTCAAAGCTGAGATTTAATGATTATTGTACAACGGAAAACAAATTTCAAGGAAAATTAAGAAACTACCAATAATCTCAGGAGCACACTCAACAGAGCATGAATGACGGTTCTAGATGGAAACAAATAACGATCAAAAACAATAAATGTTGGGACGGAATTTCACCAAAACGCAGACAGAAAACAACGAAAAATATTGACAGAAACATTGAAAAATGACCGGTTTGTCTACATAGAAAATAGAAACACATAGTATGAAATTTTTAGAAACGGTAGAACATAAATTCACTTAAGAGCAACCAGAATATGAATTTTATGAGGAACAGGAACACTGTCAAGATTGATGGCAAAATACGGAGAAAATCAACAGGAGAAAATTAGATAGTTTCACGAAATAAACAACAGCTTACGAGAAATCTACGAAAAGTAGATAGTATCGTTACAAATGAATTAGGAAAGATAGAAGGTATCTTAGAGGTTCTAATAAAGGGAATAACAAAATCATAACAGATAAAACAATAACAGATAACCTCAGAAAATACATGAGCATAGTTTATCAAAAATGGCGGGATGAATAAAAATAGAGAATGCAAAATATGATGAAAATACGAAGTAACAAAAACACCAGTTTAGAAACCCCATGAATGACGAGTATTATAATAAGAGAGGAAAATATCAATAAATGTAAATAAACTAAAATACTAGATGCATAAAAATTTCAAAAATGAAACGATTCAACAAGAAAGTGGGGATAAAATTATTAATATTTGTAAAGCAGAAATCAAGGAAACGAGAAACCATAAATAAAATTATGGGTAAGTTGTATAAACCAATAGAAATCATCGTGTAAATATCTTCCAAAAACCGTAGAAGTAAGAATAAAAATATAAAAAATAAATAAATAAATAAAATAAAATAATAAAAACATGGAAAAGGTGGAAACCACGAGGGTTAAAGCGATTTGAAAAAGGGAAACCACAAAAAAGGGGGTCGTGTAAATATTATATAAATAAATTAAAGAACCATATAAAAAAAAAATTAGATAAGTATGAGAATAGCGGTTAGAATATAGGATAATTAGAAAACTAGAAATTGTCAAATTAATATTGATTGAAATTAGACGAGACAAGTCATTTAAAATAATTTTAAACTTAGTAAATGATTAATTAAAAGTAGTTAAATAAAAAACAAAAATCAAAATTATTAAAGGAATTTCATAAAAAAGGTTGCAACGATTTCGAACCCCTACTCCTATGACATGAGAAATTGTAGCAGAAGTAACGAAAAACCGGTTGTGTGAATATCAAAAGACATGAGGCTAAGCGAAGCCAAATTAGATATTAAATGAGAAACAGATAATCGATTAATTTAGAGAAATTGACGAAAAGATAATCCAAATGATGAAGAAACTTAGGATTAGATAAAAGGAAATGTTCATGTGTAAATGAAATGAATAGTAAGAAATGAGCGTAGATGAATAAATGATGATGCTTGTCATAAATGAGAATAAAGGATTGGAGATAATGATGAGTTATGAAAATAATAGTCAGCAACCGGAGGAAAATGATGAGCGAAAAGGAGCACGATGAGTTGAGATTAATAATAATAATAAAAGAAACAACAATAGCAACCGAAAGGTGTAAAACATACGGAAAAAGCCGAACACTTCATCAAAGCCGTTAAATAAATTCTGAGTGGACAAGTAAAACACAACTTAAACAGTGAAAACTGAAAAATCACACATAAGGTACGGTAAAAGTTTCGATGCATCTCATTTCTTTTTAGTATATTTTGTAATGTTATTTATATTATATGATATGGAACTAATACTGGAAAGTAAGATTTAAGACCGAGCTATCATAACGATAGTACGCTTATTCCGATTGGGAACCCTGATCAACCCGAGGAGAGAAGGGTAGTAGGTACCGTCGCAAATGTTGGGGAGTTTCTGGCGAGAGATTGATCACCTCTCTGGGGAACAAACTAACGCGATTACTACAATTTTTGAATTGGGAAGTGAGGGGGAAACCAAAAAATAAAAATAAAAATTGAAAACTGTGCACATTATTTAGACGCCGAAGGTGAGAGAGCCAAAAAGTTTCGTAAAGGTACCTAGAAACATTTTTTCCCTAGCTGGTGGTGAGGCACCAGAGGACAGCGGCGGACTGTCGAGTTCAGGTTGTTGCTAGCCAAGGGACTAGTGGCGCTGAACCGCTCGATACACAACCCGGATAACACACCGAGTATCGACCGAGTATTTTTTTTTACCTGGGTAGGGACTCGATACACAACCCGGATCCCACACCGAGTATCGAGGACACCACGCGGTAGGTGAGATGTGAACCAACCGGTAAATGGTTCATACTCGAAAGGTCCTACTAAGGATCAGATTATGGCAGCCAAGAAGAGCTGGAAATCTGACGCGGGGCGGGCTGACGGTAGATAGAGATAAAAGAAATTGCAACGCCCAAATTTTCTTCCTTTTCTTTTCACTATTCGGGAAATCAAGTAAACCGCTTTTGGAACTTGATTGAACGTCTAGGCTTTTCCATTCTTTTATATTCTCCGAAGTACACAACCCGGATCCCACACCGAGTACTGAGGGAATGCTTTTTTAGATTATTAACCCAGCGAGGAGTTCGGTACAATAACCCGGATCCCACACCGAGTACCGGATATCCGAGTGGCGGTGAGGCAAGCGTAACCGGACAAATGCGCTCCCAACAGACGCCATGGATTGAGAAGTCAGTGTGAGGCCTCAAGCTTGTCCATCGGACAAGTCACCTAATAGGTCACTGACGAAAACTCAACTCCGAGTAAATAGAGAAGGCCATAGAGAGCCAATAGAGAGGATAAATTATAGAGGCCCATAGAAGGCCGGATAAGACGAGAAATTTAAGGCCATAGCGTGCCAGTGAAAAGATAATAAGATTTAGATAAAGACCCATAGAGCGCCAGCAATTAAAGGTTAGGCAAATGATTTTATGATAAAGAGATATAGGAAATATAATTAATAGATTGAATGACGGTATGATTATTGCGATTTTATTTGATGAGAATATAGATAATTGATACGATATTAATACGAGGATGATAGATAATTGATACGATATTAATACGAGGATAATTGATACGATATTAATACGAGGATAATTGATACGAGATTGATACGAGGATGATAGATAATTGATACGAGAAATAGATAATTTAAAATAGATTTAAAATGAAGGGGGCAAATCAAAAGGAAAATGATCACAGCGGATAAAGTCTAAGGAAAACGACAAGATGAGTTAATTAGAAGGCCCATAGAGCGACAGCGGATAAAGTCTAAGGAAAACGACAAGATGAGTTAATTAGAAGGCCCATAGAGCGACAGCGGATAAAGTTTAAGGAAAAAGACTAGAGGATTTAATTAAAAGGCCCATAGAGTGCCAGCGCATAGAGATTAAGGAAAAATTTTTTTTTTGGACAAATTATGGAGAGATAAAGGAGAATAATTAACGAGACGATTGTTGATATGATGGTGATGATTTATTTGATAAAAATGGTTAATTGATACGAAAATATAGATAATTGATACGACTATAAAGATAATTTATACGAAGCAAATAGATATTTGATACGAGCTATAGATAATTCAAAATAAACTTAAAATCAAAAGACAAAAAAATTACAAGGATAAAGAAGTTGACGTAGCGAAAAGAATTAAAATAAGGGGAAGCAATGACAATAATACGTGAAATTAATGTGGAAATTTATGTATAATAATATGTACTAGAAGTGTTATTTATTTTTAGATAATTGACAAGGAATGAAGAGATCAAGTAAACCAAAGGAATAAAGAGATTAAGTAAACGACGAATAATATAGCCGATAGACTAGAAATAAATCAAGAAAACAAGTAACGAGAAACCGGAATCAAGGAAACCATTGAGTAGAGAAACTGAGAAGATACCAAAACGAACAAAGAACAAGGATTAAGAAAATAGGCCATTTTATTGGAAGTCAGAGAAAGTGAAAAGCAGCAACAGATAAAAAACTTAATACAGTAGAGACAACAGAATCATTGATTAAAACAGGATTAGAAAGTTTGAAAACAGAACCCGAAGAATACGATAAATTAAAGGAAAAGTTAACCGATAAAGGAAACAACGTGAAATCACCCGAACCAGAAATTCCAATTCAGTTGAAAACAAGTATGAGTAAAGAGATGAAAAAACTCCGAGAGGAAATTAACCAAGAGTTTCCAAGTAAAAATACGGATGAAACAGAAATTTATTTGAAAGAATCAACAATGTACGAAATCACACGCGATGAACCGGAAATCAGGAGCCGAGAACCAATATATTCGAGTTTAAAGAGAAATGTACAGGAGATGCATTCGGAAAGAAAATGCAGCGAAGAAGATTTAAATGACAAAGAGGAAACTGGAAATTCGAAAATGAAAACAGTTGAAACAAAAATAGCTGAAACATGGAAAACGGAAATCATATGGGAAGAGAAAATATTAACCACAATTGAAGAAAGAGTCGAAAGGGAAAATGATCAAACCGAATTAAAAGATCAAGTATCAGAACCAATAAAAGTATCGATAAGAAGCAACGAGACAAACGAAAGATATTTACCCTCAAACAAATCAATATATTAAAAAACCATCACGAATTTGCGATATGCCAGTTAAGAGGATTCAAGACTAGAGGTAAATTTATAATTGTAATAATTATTTCAGGATTAACAACGCGAGCTACAATCAAGTATGTAATACCTGTTCAAAAGAAGGATGCCGAACTGACCGAGGTTATCAATTAAAGAATTACCAAGGAAGCGATAGAAGAGTTCGCACAGAAAGTATCAACATACAACCAATATTAACGAACCCTACACGGAACGTAGAGGAAGAAATGATAATCTGTTTTAATTGCGATCAAACTGGTCATATGTCAAAGAATTGTCGAATGAGAAGAATGCAAAGTCAACAAAAACCAAACCAATTCAAGTTAAATCTACAAAATAATCCAAAACAAGAGATTAAACATTTAAGAAATATGACGATAATGAGGACAACCACAAGATTCGAGAATAGAAGTTGTTACAACTGCAACCTAAACGGTCATATTGCTGCAAATTGCCTAATAGACAGAAAATCGAGACAGCCAAAACCGAACAATTATAACCAAAGTACACAAAGCAATCAGATACAAGAAATTGAGCAATTAGGAAGTAGGATTCAACAAATAGCCGCAAACAATCAAATACAACGAAGTAATACGGGGCGAAATATGAATGATGTTAGATATCAATGGACCAGAAAATATCCGGAACAGTAACAAATTGAATGGCAGAGATTACAGAGAGAGGAAACCCAGGAAATTCGACAAAGACGGACGAACAGAAATCAAATATCAAGTAGAAGCAATATGCCGAGAAAAGTCAATACAAAAGAAATCCACACTGCGGAGCAGTGTGTTGTCAACAGCGAGGATGATATGACAATAAATAACGATAAAGAAAGCGAAGTAATTAAGAAAGATGAAACTCAAGAGGACAAAATAAAGTCAGAGCAAGAATTGAGCAGCAAAGAACAAATAAAGATAATACAAGAGTTCACATAGAAGAGAACGATAGACGACGAAAAAGCAGCAAAACAGCGATAAAATATATCAGAAAACAAAAAACAAAATATCAAAATCAGAGGGTACTACTACAAAAATCGAAAAGAGAACTGATTAGGAAAGCGAAAATAAGCATGTTACAACAAGGCTAAACAATAATGAAAAGGTCAAGAAAGAGGAACATCAAATAAACGTAGAAAGTAAAGTATTGAAGTCAAAATCTATACAAACAACAGGAGACAATATAGGAATTGGAGTGACGTCAATCGAACAAGAGGTAATAAATATTTTAATGGTTAATAAAATTTCAGAGGAGAACTAATCGAAAAGAAAATTCAAAAGCAACAAACGAGAATCTGAATATGCAAGACAGATCAAAAATAGTTAGCGAATTGATTATTGAGACCAAAGAAGACGTAATGAAGAACTCAGCAAAACAACAAATGTGGAAAGGAAAATTACATACAGCATGAATATGCACAACAAAAACACGACTAGGAAAACCACAACGAACAAAGAAAGTACCTGGACAATCAATACGAAAGCTAACGAAGTAAATATCAGAGAATATTGTAAAAACATGTCAAAAATCGGGACACGCAGAGAACGACTGCTATCGACATCAAATATGCCAACAATGCGGAAGAGAGGTCAATGTAAATAACATTTGTCACAAAGACGCGGAATATGTTTAACGGTTCTAAATGGGGACACTTAGATCGAATTGTCCAAATAAACAGACTCAGTACCCATCCAGAACAGTGGGACTAATGAAAGGAAGCAATAGGAAACCAGAATAGATCAATACCAACACCAGAAATAAAGCCAGCGAATGACACAAGTGGCAAATCAAGCTTCAAACCAGGAAAACATAACAACTAGAAAGCAGTAAAACCTATTAGACATGACGAAACAAGTTACTAGAGCCACAAACAGCAAAGAGACAGAATCAAAATATATATAGTAATCAGCGAGACAGAAACGAGAATATAAACGAAATCCAAGATGCCAGATTAAATTACTGGAAACAGATGGAAACAATAATCAAAATAACTAAAGAAATAATGCCGAAATGGACTAGAAACAAGAATACAATCGAGATATTAGAAGATAACAAAAATAATCACGAATTACGCAAAAGGCTCAAAGTCAACAACAGAAATCAGCATCTTAAAGAAAAGAATGCCAATATTATTCACAATAATGGACATAGCTGGTAATACACCACTACATCATGCCATAGAAAGCGAAAACGAAGAACGAACGATGGAAATTATCGAGACAATGAACCGATGTGGACAACATACAAATATCAGAAATGAGAAAGGACAAACACCCATGATGATTGCATTTTCAAGAAATATGTCAACGAAAATTCTGAGGGAGTTATTAAAAACAGGATCAACTCTAAATGAGAAGGACAATAAAGGAAAAACGATGTTAAATTATATTATGATGTCGCGAGAAGCAAGCGCAATAGAGTTCTTTACGATAAATGCAATTCAAGAAGACATCGAAATAATAGGACAAAATTTAAACCCAATCCTTGGAGCGATCGAGAAGGGATACGATCAAGCAGCAGCAAAACTGATCAATTGGAGAAAAAGAAAATCCGATAACGAAATCATAGACGTAAACAAATTCGAAAGCAATAAAAATATATTACTAAAAAGAGCAATAAATTCCGAGTATGCATTACCAAAGACGATAAAAGCTTTGTTAAAGAGAGGAGAAATAAAATTCATGGACAATAAAAGAGAGCCTGAGAGAATAGGGTCGAGAAAAGAAGAATTAGAAACCTTGGTAGGAGAATGGCACCGGATACAACGAAAATCTAGCGATAGAAAACAAGAAATTGACGACATTAGAAATGGAAGAAAAATGATAATCAAGATGTATGAAGATATAATCAAAGAAATAAATGTAGAGGACAAAAGAATTGAGAAGGATCGATGTAATAAAAGACCAGGACAAAAAGGACGATGAAGACAAAGACAGGAAAAAAGAAGATGATAATGAAGAGGGAGAAAACCGAGATAGTAATAAAAAGCAAAATTCAGTACCATACAAGGAAATAAGACAACCACCGTCACTAATAGCACCACTCAAGTGGCCAAACGAGATCGATAAATATCGAGTAACTGACAAGAGATGCGAAGGGACACGCACTTTGCGCGTAGACCTTTTGGGGACGATGAAGTAATAAATAGTCAGGAGTGTGTATATAATGTATATAATAGATATGTTTATATAGTAATGTATAAAAGTAGTATATAAATATTATATGGAATGAGTATAATAATATCCGATAATATATAAAAGTAGTATATAAATATTATAGTCAAGGAGCGAAAACAAATTAAAAATCAGACGAAGTGACAAAGAATAAAGCGGGAATGAGAAAGACAAGTGATGCGATAATACGTTAAAATGGAGAAACGAATCAAAAGCTTAGTTATAGCGACGATGGCCAACCTCCGAAAACTAAATGTACAAGCAGAGATAGACGAGTTTAAACCAAGTACCAGATCAGGATCAGAACTTAAAATAAACCGATTAAGAGGTACTGAAGCCAGCAAGGAAGTCAGAGACAAGAGTAGACTTGGAGAGCAAATTAAAACTTGGAAAATCCAGTACAATCAGATGAGAGACGAAAATGAGGAACCACGATAACAGATACACGATTGAAGACAAATAAAGCAGCAAAATAGTAAAGAAATTACCAACACAAAACGGAAGATGATGAGGAAATAAATGAAACATTAAGTCAGTCAATGAAAAAGACGATGGAAAATAATTTGACGGAAAACTGAATCAAGGAGTGAGAAACTGACGAATAACAACAAAAGGTAGATAACTGAAAAACAAAATTCGTGGTCATTGAGTAAACGGAAAAACGAAAAAGGACAAAGCTCAATATACAAAACTAAATGAATATGAAAATGCCAGGAAGAGACTCAAAATTAAAGCAAGGAATAGAGTAAGAAAAACAACCAACTGCAAGGGAAACTAGATGCAGCCAAACAAGACAAAAATGAATATCACGTATTAGTAATTCCAAATAAGACTGACATTCAACACCGGATATGAATAAAGAAATGACCAGAGAACAAATCAAAAACGACTCAACAATCGAAAACCAGATAACAAGAAAAACAAATCGAATCAATAAAGAGAGAATGCAAAAGATAATGCCAAGAACGACAAAAGATGATGAGGCTGAACAAATAAAGGCAAACAAAGAAAATAAGCGATGGCAAAAATAAAGTTAATATCAATCACAGAAATGAGAAACCAGATATGATAATAAAAGCAACAGAGATAAAGAAGGAAGAGAAACATAAAGTCAAACAACTACTTTAAATCAAGAGAAGTTAAAACAAGTCCTTTTAAAGTAGCTCGAAATTTGTTGTAAATAGTCAAGCAATGGTAAATAATCATCACAAACCCATAATTGTTATAAAAACAAGGAAAGCGAAAGCAGCATGATATTGGCAATGAGAAGGAAGATAGCAGTAATAAGCCCATATATACAACTTAGCATCCCTTAGAAAGATGTCGAAAAAAAAAAAAAACCATAATCAATCAATCGATGCAAACATTACCGGTAGCAAATATGCCGAGATATGCAGAAACCCAAAGGATACCAATTACGGACGGATCAACTCCTAATATACCCAATGCCCAAAAGAGTAAAACAAGAAAACCGTTCAAATCATCAGAACTCGAGAAAATCAAATCCGAAAGTCAATAGAAAAGGAAACACCCATCAAGGAAATCATATTCAAATAATCATGGATGTTCTTTAGAAACCCTACAAAATAACAGAAAAGAACCGAAAATCGAGAACAAATAGCCCTAATCGATAACTAAAAAGACGAAACTCAAACCAACCTCAAAGAATCATGAATAATCCCGAACCGATCAATTATCATTAAACAATCGAGACGAGATAATATGATAACGAGTCATCTATCCACAGAACCCAGTTGAATTTCACCCAGTTTCAAGATGCAAAAAAGTCAACAACCAAAAGCAAGAATATCTATTCACAACCCCAAATACGCCATCAAAAATGGAGTCTTGAACGAAACATTCTTACTATTCTGTTATCTGAGATTCACTACGTATGCCAATCTTCTAAACAATAGGCATCTATTCAGTCCTATATCAAATAAAGTCAATTCTTCAGACTAAACAAAATCTCAAAGCCAAATCCCACAACAGATACCAAATCGTCAAAAATCAGAACCTGCTATAGAAACAAATCGATCAGAAACCAAAGAATACCAAGGCATTTGCGAGATGAACATCTAAGTGACAATATTGAACTCATGACTAACAATGAACCAACGATTCTTAGACAATTAACTATTCTTTATGTGTGATCATAACCGGACTGTATGTCCTCTTTCACTTCATCTTGTAATCCATATATTGATGTATACTGTATGATTATTTTTAGGTATGTAAGTTTTGAGGTCACGACCCTGTAGCTCGTAGACCCAATTGAATGAAAAATGTAAATTCCGTATAGTTCATAGCTTAAATATTTTAGAAATTGCGGGTCGCTATTTTACGGGCCCCGGAGTGTTTTATGTTGGGCCAGAACACAAACGGCCTTGAAAATTGTTTAAATGCATCAGTAATACAGCACAAAAACCCAGCACCAAGATAACTTAAAATACAATATACAACATCAACTAAACACTTTAAAATCTGAGAGAATATAAATAAATATAAAATCAAAAAACATAAAAGTAAAATAAAATAAATACAAAATGCATCAAGA
Source organism: Schmidtea mediterranea (assembly GCA_022537955.1). NCBI lineage: Eukaryota > Metazoa > Platyhelminthes > Tricladida > Dugesiidae > Schmidtea > Schmidtea mediterranea. The sequence continues at coordinate 285,645,878 of CM039679.1, forward strand.
ACCGCACGAAATTTACATAATAAATAACAGAATAACAAAAAAATTTGACCATAAAATGACCATTTATATAAAAGTAAAAATTAATGAATTAAATGAATGAAAATGAAATATTTTGGTTGAATAAATTTAATTAAAAATGTTAAAATAAATTACCTATTTAAATTAAGAAATTAATAAAATTTAATTTAGATAACACAAATAATTTCAAGGTCAAATTTGTTTAATCGCAATAAAAATGACACGCAAGGTTAAGGTCAAATTATAGGTATATATACTGATGTGTTTTGACAAATTTTTAATCTAACGTTTAAGCTAACGTTTAATCTAACGTTTAATCTTACGTTTCAGTCTTATGTTTCAATCTTAGGTGTACAATATTATCTGTAAGTGCATGAGTGAATATCAAATTATTGATTTATAACTAATGATATGAATCGAAGATATTATATGAACTTATTGATTGATAATGCCATGAATTGAAGATGTTATGAATTATGCAAATTACCAATATATACTGACGATTTTATGAATAAATATTTATTGCATCGAAGCTTCTACTCAATCGGAATGGTAACATTTATTTATTTCCTTTTTCCTGGCCCACAGCCACACAACATGCAAGCTATTAAACTAAAACATAATTACCAAGCTGTGTAAGTGCGGTTTCTCCGCCTATAGCTTGTGCCCGTGAGGGTTCCGGCGTGCGTAACGCAGTAACTCGAACGTCAAATCATTGAACCTAAATAGCGAAAGAGAGTAGCTTGAGAGTGGGTCTTTTGGCTCAACTTTCTTGCACTTAATTTCGATAAAATCGACATAAAGTTTTAAACAAAAATCGGCTCAAAATCACTAACACCGAGTAGTCCAGTGGGCACTCATTAACTATAATATGAACATAAATAAATCATAAGGACAAAGAGAGGGAAAGGGTAGCGGGGAAAATAGCGAAATCGTTGCAACAGTTAAAATGAACAGCCATCGGAAAAAGATTAATCCGAACGACCAAAATTACGGAAAATCATGTTTTAAATAATATATAAGAAGTAAATAAATTATGTTGAATTGAGACGGAAAATATGGGCAGAACGCTGCGCAAATTTTTGGAAATAATTAAAACATTTATCGTAAAACTGTAAAATAAGGGCGGAATGCTGCTCAAATTTTCCGATTTAATTAGAATACTTACCGAAAATAGTAAAGTAAAAGTAGAATGTTGTTTAATTGTTGGTATAATGTTAGTATAAAACTGGAAAATAAGGGCGATACGCTACTAAACTTTTCCGAATTAGTTAAAATAATTATCAAAAATAGCAAAGTAAAAGTAGAATACTGCTCAATAATTGATAGGATAACTGGATAAAACTGAAAAATGAGGGAGGAACGCTGCTCAATTTTTTCGAATTAATAAAAATACTTTATCGAAAACTGTAGAATAAGAACGGAGTAAGGCTAAATTTTTATATAAGTAAAATATTTTTATAAAGCTGAGGAATAAGGACGAATCCCTACACAAAATTTAATAATAATAATGATAATGGTAAGGATAATGGTAATAATAATAATAATAATAATAATAATAATAATAACAACAATAATAATAATAATAATAATAATAATAATAATAATAATAATAATATTAATAATAATAATAATAATAATCATAATAATAATAATAATAATAATAATCATAATAATAATAATAATAATAATAATAATAATAATAATAATAATCATAATAATAATAATAATAATAATAATAGTAATAATGATAATGATGGTAATAATAATAAATATAATGGTAATTATAGTAATAAGAATGATAATAAATGTAATAGTATTAACAATGAATAAAGGTAATACATATAATAGTAACAATGACAATACTAGTATCAATAATAGAGAACATTATAGATTTAATAGGGATAAGGGGAAGAGGTATACTATATGGATATTTAGCATAACAAAAGGTTTGCAGGCCATAAACAAATCATCAATACGGATAACGATAGGAGAGACTATGGGAATGGACATAATGTTAGATGATATTGCGGTATAGGTTAACAATTGGAGGAGATAGGAAAATAATGGGACCTAAAAATCAAAAAGCGAGCATAGGCCTTCTGGTGGGTTACAGGGTTTCGTTATTTGCTTATCCTCATGGTAGCCCTAGTAACGCCATACAAAATGATTCGGATCCACTTGGCACCCGTTGCTAGGCAACGTTGGTAATGTGTTCAAGTGGTGGATTGTCCGCAAAAATTGAGTATTATCGCTAGTACTATAGTTGCTCGGACAACCCTCGGGTTCACGAGCTGTCGATAGAAGACTTATGCTCGCTTAGCTCTGTCCCATATAGGAATTCAAGATCGGGTTCTTATGCGATTGTGGAAAACTGCGACGAAGAATTCGGCGATGCAATGAACAGGTTTATGATAACCCTGACCTACAATTACGTGAAAGAAACAATTCAACCAAGGCTAAGACCGCTTTATTTGGATCAACAACACGTGTCATTTTTACTGATTGATGTTTGAAGTCGGTTGGCTCGACGTCGGGCACGTTCCTTGCGTCCCGGCCGACGATTGTTAGTTGGGGGAGTAGATTGCTCCGCTGCTTGAGCATTTTTCTGCGGCATCTTGGATGGGGCGAAGACGAGCGGATAGGTCACCGCTTCCCCCTCCCGGCAGGCTGCCAGGGCGACTTCGAGTCCCCGGATTTGAGTGCGCAGGCTCTGATTGAGCTGCCGCTCCTCCGTCCAGTCTTTCTGTGCTGCGGTCAGGCGGTGGTACAACGCTTTTACCTTTCCCGGTTCCGTCCAGGTTGCTCTAATCTGTTGGACCTCTTTGGTCAACTGGAGGACTTGGTGGAGGAGGTCCGCATTTGTATTTCTCACACGGTCTAATTCTGCTTGCAATATTTGAGTAGCGGACATAGCTATAATGAATACGTTCATAATATATTTCTATAATAATTTATATAATTTATAGTGGTGATTATCTCAAACATAACGATTGATGACGGATTATTTACAGGCAACCGATCAAACACAAAGACGGTTATCGAACATTTCTATTTAATACAAAAATCAATGTCAGCTCCTATGAAACATTAGAGTTTTCGAGTTTTCTATTTTCGTACGGCTTATTTCGAGTCTTTCTTGGAGGAACCACTGGGTATGGACGTCGGGTATCACGAATTGGACTAGGTGGGTAGGCTTCTGAAATCCGCCCGGCGAGGATATCTTCCTCTACATTGGCGAGATACATCCTCGCCTTGACCACCTGTAAATCCACCTGCTCCTGCACCCGTTCCCATTGGGTGAGGAGATTCTGAGCATTGGTATATATCTCTGCCGCTGGGTATTGCTGGCCGGCGAGTCCACACGGATCACTTTCTAGGCCCAGTAACCTCCAAGTAGTGGGGTACGGCCATTGCTGTTGGATTTTTTGAAAAATCTCCGCCTTTGGGGTTGGTTCTCCTCGGAACTGTCCATGGGTCGTTGGAGCGTCATTCCAATTGAACGGCATAATTTTCTACAAAAATTGCATTAATGTCACTTTCTGGTTTATAGGGAAGTAAAATAGTTAATTTAAATAGTTCGTTCGCCTTTTCTGGGAGCTAAACTCACTAGGGACGGGTCGTTGCCGTTGGCTTGTCGTGATCAAAACCTATCAAACGTTTAAATATTGGGGAGTCATATGGTTGAAGGATGGCACGTCTATTTATCTGTTCTAATGAATGTCCTGATCATTAAGCGTCTCTTTACGACCGAGCTGTACGCCATTCCCCCTCCAGTGTCAACTTATAACCAGTTACCGCTAGTGTCGAGAGTAGTCAGGGCTGATTCGGAAGTTATTATCTGTCTATTAACGGTCCTTATCGTTCGTAAGGGGTCATTTAGTGTCGAAAAATCGTCTCAAAGTTCGACAGATACTAGGTAGTTACTCCCCTGCGGTTAGTTGAATCTCGCCAGGTCTACTGAATGGTTGGGTCATTGGACTAATGTTACGATTTAAACTAAGGTTACGGTCTGGCTGAGTTTTATATCGATCAAATGAGAGGGACCTCGAAATTAGTTAATGTTTCATTTTAGTCAATTGACGTCGGCATACACAGCGGCGTACTTTTAGCTATGATTCGACCCTGATGGTTATTGTTTGTGCATATGTCATTCAGGTGAGAGGATATCCGCCCTTGCGGTGGTTTATTTGTTAGCGAAATTTGTATACACTGCCGACGGAGAGATCGCGAATTCGCGTCTTCCGGTTGAATTGTCTGACACGATCGAGGTGAATGAATTTACAATTATCGTCTTATCCGGTTTAAGTCGTCTTCAAATTTATGTCAATTCACATTGTCGCTATAATTGAATATTATCGCTGTGTAACGATTCGATCCTGTTAACTTATTAACTTGGCTGATTTATCACGTTTGCCTACTACATTTTAGTGCCGCGCACGTATCTCTGGTGGGGAAATTTTGGATAGACTGCTCCTCAGTGCTTATTCGCTGGAGTTTATTCTTGGATGTTTTATTTGCGGATTTATTGGAGATCATGTTATTTTGCATCCATGTCAATCGGCCGTAAGAGTTATTTATGTTTGTGAATTTTCCTTGATCGACTTGTTATATTATAAAGTTTTGTCTCTTGATTTTATATGTGTATGAATTGACTTCCGATTGTCATGACTTATTATTACCAAAATCATCGGAGCTAAGCAACTTAATTACAGATTACTATGATTTTTATCGCCAAGTTTATACGATCCACCTAATCTCAAAATTGACTTATGCGTTCTTTCATTTTAATGAATTCAATCAGCAAATTAACGAAATTACTTATCTTGGATCGTAAATCCGTAATCAGCTACCTCATTTAACAAGTTGAAAACATGAATTAATGCTATCCAATATTTACTTTGATTCTTAGCCGCAAGATATTTACAATCGGTGGTTATTGTAACTTTAACTTTTAACTTTAAATGAATTGAGTTGATGAATCACATGATTTTTATTCCTTTTACGCAGGGTGGGAATTACTTTGATGGTAGCAGTAATTTTTATCTAATTTTTATTTCGAACTATTAATTAAGTCTTAACTAATTTCGCCCAAAACACTAAGATTAATAAGCTTTATCTAATATATTTACACCATGGCTCCAATTTATTTCTGGTAATAAGGTTTACCTAATTTTATTACTCTAATTTACTTCCAGAAATAGATTTTTTGATTCAATTTACTCTTAGAATTAGGTTCATCTCCTATAATTAAACCATGAATTTAGGTTACTGCTAGCAATTAACATCCGCTAACTCAATTTTTACAATAAGTTTTATCAAATGAGTTATTTTACTTTATCAGTATGTTTCATCTGATTTATTTAAAACAGGAACTTAACATGAATTCCATGTATTTCTAGCAATACGTTTCATTTAAAACATGAATTTGATTTACTATTAACAATGAGTGTTATTCAATTTATTTAAAACACGAAGTTAATTTTACTTGTAGCAATAAGTTTTTTCCTAAGACGTGATTTTAATTTATTATGAACATTAAGTTTTATCTAATTTATTTCAAAATTTTAACACGGAATTAGCTATATCAATGATTTCAATTTTTATTTTATTCCCGTACCCTTTCCCTTTAATAGACCTTAAGCGCATATTGTGTTTATATTATATTTACTGAGTGCCCACTGGACTACTCGGTGTGATGATTTTGAGCCGTATGTAATTCAAATTTTAGGTCGATTTTACAGAAATGAGAAACGAGGAAGCAGCCAGAGACTTCTTCCTTATTTCTCCTTTCAGCTATAGGGATAAATATTGACGTTACGACCGCTGCGTTGCGCACGCTGAGTCTTCACGGGTACATATCATTGGCGATTTTCCACGCTCTTACACATATCTGTACTATGTAGATTTTGCTTTCTTGCGTTATGTGTTGGCTGTGGTCCGGAAAAATTTCGACAGTTTAGTTTATGAAAATATATATATAAAACAATTTATGTATATCAATAATATTTATTAATTATGAACAAAAATAACATAGTTACCCTTCATAGCCAATCCATACAATATCATAATATAAAACAAAACTACCTCTCCCCCCACACCGACATCTATGCAGAGCTCTATCGAGGTTGCAAGGACGCGATGGGGAGAGAGGGCTCCACAATAAAAGCTATTTCTCACTTAAAAATTTGTCTTCAAAGATAGGTTTTTAATCAATAAATCAAATTTTGACTCAAAATGGTTTTCGTTTGAAAAACGGTTTGAAACAATGGTTTGAAAAATGGTTTTAAGGTTTCAAAAATGGTTTGAAAAATGGTTAGTTTTAATGTGAAAATGGATCAGTATATATACCTATTTTTCTCGCATGTTAAATTTGATGCAGTAAAACAAAATTCGACCTAGTTATTTTCTAGTAAATTCTATTCTTTATTTTTATTATTTTTTGATTTATTTTTATAATTTTTCATTTAAGATTTTTATTGAATTATTACTAATTCAAATCTTTTTATTTAAGTTTCATTTTCATGAACTTTTTATTAATTTTTTCAATTTTGTCGAATTTGTTGTGTTTTCTTGTTATGTTTGTGTTGGTATCGTGCGGATCTTGGTGCGTTTTGTTATTATTTTAATTTATTTTTATGTTTATTAATTTATTTTTAATTCCCTTTTTTCTCATATTTAATAGGGTTTAATTGGTGTTTAATAGGTTTATTTAAATTTGCATGTTGTATTTGCGTGTGTGTTTCTGATCCATTAAAACATTCCCCAAGGCCGTTTACGTTCTGGCCCAACACTTCTATCGGCAGCTCGTTGAACCCATGGATCGTTCGGTCAATTACAGCATTAGCAATAGCGCTCACTTTTTGCGGACGATCCACCCACTCGAACACAGTTCCAACGTTGCTTAGCAACGGGTGCCGAGTGGTAAGCGAAAGAATATTTGTGGTGGGTTACAGGGTTTCAAATCTTGCTTATCCTTCGGGTGACCCTGGTACGCCATACAAAAAGTTGCTGATCGCCACTTGGCACCCGTTGCTAGGCAACGTTGGTAATGTGTTCAAGTGGTGGAATGCCCGCAAAAATTGAGTACCATGTGCTAGTACTATAGTTGCTCGGACAATCCTCGGGTTCACGAGCTGTCGATAGAAGACCTATGCTCGCTTTACTTGGTCCCCTAAGTGGAAATGCGAATTAACTTTAGACTGATTGGTGTAGGTGATTTCGAGTCTACCCCACTATGAATGAATACAGGAGAGAAGATTTATTTAATAAATAAAGGACATGCATAATCAGTTAGGTTGATCGACTTGACGCTTGTGCGGCTCGGCGTCGGGCCCGTTCCTTACGTCCCGGCCGGCGGATGGTTGATTGGATAGCTGTCGGTTTTTGGCCTGGTGCGGCTTCATCAATGACGCGTTGACTTGATAGTTGGGAAGGGGCGAAGATGAGCGGATACGTTACCGCTTCCCCTTCCCGACAGGCTGCTAGGGCAACTTCTAAGCCCCTGATCTGTGTACGCAGACTCCGATTGAGCTGGCGTTCTTCGGCCCAGCCTTTTTGAGCTGCGGTGAGCCGTTGGTAGAGTAGTTTCGTCCGCTTGGGGTCTAAGCAGGTCGCCTTGACCTGTTGCACTTCGCGAGTTAACTGTAGTATCTGATTGAGTAGTTCCGCGTTTGCCTGCCTAGCGCGGGCTATCTCGTTCTGCATTAATTTCAGGGCCGACATTTCTATAAAGAAAACATATCAATTTGGTTTAGTAAGGGAAATTCTAATTATTTCAAACATGATTATAGCGGAAATCTCATTTAAAAACAAAATTTAAGAGGACAATTCATTGTAATTTATTAATAACGTCACTAAAGTAAAATGTCAGAGTGATTATGTCTGGTGATTCAGGATTCTGCGAGGAACTTCCTGACACCTTCTTCCGGGGTGTAACCGGGAATAATGGGCACTGGTCTTCGGAGGTTGCGTGCCGGTCGAGCTGGGTACGTTTCGGCGATACGTCCGACGAGGATGTCTTCTTCAACGTTGGCGAGGTACATCCTCGCCTTCACCACCTGTAGGTCGACCTCTGCTTGGGTCTGCTCCCACTGAGCCAGCAAGCTTCGAGCATGGTCGACAATCTCCTCGGCAGGATACTGTTCCTCCTCTGGTCGGTGTGGATCATTTCCTCTGCCCAGTACTTGCCATAGTGATGGGCAGGATCGTTTCGGGCGTGGCTCGTCGAGAGTCATCGATGGGCGCGCTCGTTTCCAGGCTCGGCGCCATTCATCGGCCTCTTGTTTCGAAATCAAATTTGGCAACATGAATTCTGCTGAAAATAAGTAAACGTCATATATTCTCTTACTAATTTATAGGAATATTAAATCTACAATCTCGAGTTCATGCAATCGTAAATCATCTGGTAATTCTAGGGGATACCTTGACTGGTTAAATTAGCGTTCAGTGAACTTGATAGTCGAGCTGGAAGTGTAAGGATTATTGTGATGAAATGTCTGGGTTCATGTTCTGGTGATTTCCATAGTTCTTTCATGCTGAAGAAAGGTGATGGGGACAGAATATGTAATGTATATCTATGCGACTTAGTTATTTGAGATCTAATTCATTTAACGTTACTGCTGTTGGGGGAAAACATACTCGCGTCGGTTATATGCGTTAACGTATTTAATAATAGTTGTTGCAATTATTAATGCTCATCGTAACTCCTAACAGTTGTTGTAATTATTTAACGAAATTATCAATAGTTATTGTAATTATTAATGTTTAACGAACATATCAATAGTTGTTGTAATTATTAATGCTTATCGACATCATTGTAATTATTGATATTTGACTTGTCTATTCATTCCTCCAACGGAAATGAGTATTTATGTTTCATCCTTTCTCTCGATGGTAAATTATCGGAACGGATGTTTCTCGCGATGGTCAATTGTCAGAACGGATGTTTCTCGCGATGGTCAATTGTCAGAACGGATGTTTCTCGCGATGGTCAATTGTCGGAACGGATGTTTGGAATGCTTGATTCTTATCCGATCGTGACATCCGTCCGTGTTTTAATAGTTGATAATTCGTCGTAATTCGATTGTGCGAATCTACTAATCGAAATTCACTTTGCTTATTACTCTAATGGTTGACGTTGGCATTAATCTGGGTCTCGTTTGTGCGTTCGTTTAAGCCGTCGGTACTGTCTTATCGGGGTTTCGTGGTTAGGTAATCTGTTTTTATTTTCTTACTGATTAATTTAATTGTCCACGGTTTTGAGGAACTATGCTGGTTGCTTACGACAAATTTTCGGATGAGGTCAATCGTTGATGGTTCTCGATGTTATTCATAAATTAAATTGTATCGGGGAAATTAACCGTTGGAATTCATCTCGGAGGTTGGCGGAAATTACGGAATTATAAAACTATAGTATGGTGTTAGTCGGTCGATTCAATGGTTGGAAAATTTTCTCTTTAATTCAATACAATAAATGTTTCCCGTTTTTATATCGATTTTGAAAAACTTTTCATTTTTATTGGATCATTTTATGCTGGAATTTATCGATGTTTGGGTTTGGTGATATTTGCATCTTATTTATGTGAAGATTTTAAAGGTATTATAATTGTTTCGATTAGAAGTAAAATACAGATTGCATCGCTTTAATTCCTTTAATTTGAATTATTAAACATTTGACTAACGGAGCCTTTCGTTAATTCAGCCAACATCTTCCTAAATTATTAAACATTTGACTAACGGAGCCTTTCATTAATTCAGTCAACATCCTAACTTAAAATGTGGATTCATCTTACTTTCCCCTAATTGATTTTGATTTTTATTGGTAGATTACTTTATTATTCAGTGAAAAATTGGTTTAATTTTCTCGAAATTTATTAGATCAATTTTTCCGATCGATCATCCTGAGTTTTCATTACTAATCACCTTAGAGATTTTCCTTATCGTTAACTTAGGTTAAATCAATAGATAGGTCAATTAATTTTGATAAACTAATTCCAACGTTTGACTTATTAACTCTAAGATTTACTTTCCTTTTACACCAGAGTTGTGAGAGTTTTATCTAGGCTTATTTTATTACTACGCAAGCAGCATTAATTTTCTCAAGGACTTGATTTAAAACCGTGAGTCACATAAATTCTTTAACCATCAATTTATTTAAATCCAATTGAATTAAGGAAATATTTACTTTTAATGAAAACTTTTTAACTTGATAGGTAAAATCAGTTTACGGGACTCACTGAGTTGCTTACAATATAGGCATTTTAATTTTAAATTATTCTCTAATATTAGTTCAATCACCGAATGATATATTCATTAGTATACCTTTACCATATTATTTAATTTAATCGAAATTTATTCGTAACTGATTTCAAATTTTATCCGCAATTTAATCTAATTTACACTATGAGATAGTTACTCTAATGTTCTAAAATCCATAAATTAATTTATTTCTAATTAATCCATAATTTAAGTTTATGATAATTGTTTCGAAAAATGACTTCAATTTAATACACCAATGATCAAATTAATTCAAATTGTTAATTCAGGTTAACTCTATCAACGATTTTTGTTTAGTTTATCCCCGTACCATTTCCCCTTTAATAGATCCTAGGCGCATTTGTGTTTACATTATATTTATTGAGTGCCCACTGGACTACTCGGTGTGATAAGTTTAAGCCGTGTGTGATGTGATTTTAGGTCGATTTTTCTGAATTGAGAAACGAGGAAGCAGCCAGAGACTTCTTCCTTATTTCTCGCTTCAGCTATAGGGATAAATATTTACGTTACGACCGCTGCGTTGCGCACGCTGAGTCTTCACGGGTGCATATCATTGGCGATTGTCCACGCTCTTACATGCATCTGCACTGTGTATATTTTACTTTCTTGCGTGATGTGTCGGCTGTGGGCCGGAAAAATTTCGACATATTTTAAAATAAAATAAGTTATATATATATAAAACAAATTATACATAGTAATGTTTATTAATTATAAGAAAAATATAACATGTTACCCTTCCAATTCATAAAAGCAGCATACATTTACATAATAAACCAAATGCCTCTCTTCCCACGCCGACGTCCGAGCAGAGCTCTACAGAGATGCAAGACACGGGGCGTGGAAAGAGGGTTCCAAAATCAATGATTCTCACCTAAAATTTCTACAAAAATTCAAAATAATGATCTCGAACAGATTTAAAATGTTTAAAAACGATTCAAATAGTTTGAAATGTTCAAAATGGTTTTTGGTTTTTAAATGGTTAACTTTAATGCGAAAATGGATCAGTATATATACCTAAATTTTTGGTGTGTAAAATTTGATGCAGTAAAACAAAATTCGACCTTGTTGTTTTCTAGTAAATTCTATTATTTATTTTTATTATTTTTTGATTTATTTTTATAATTTTTTATTTAGAATTTTTATTGAATTATTGCTAATCCAAATTTTTCGATTTAAATCTTGCTTTAATGAACTTTAATTGATTTTTCCAATTTCGTCGAATTTGTCGTGTTTTCCTGTTGTATTTGTGTAGGTATCGTGCGGATCTTGGTGCATTTTGTTAATATTTTAATTTATTTTTATGTTTATTATTTTATATTTAATTCTTTTATTTTCTCAGATTTTATATGGTTTAATTGGTGTTTTGGGGTTTATTTGAATTGCGTGTTGTGTTTGCGTGTGTGTTTCTGATCCATTTAAACATTTTTCAAGGCCATTTACGTTCTGGCCCAACATAAAACACTCGGGGGTCCGTAAAATTGCGACCCGCAATTTCAATTGATTTCAAAATAGTACATATAATTCCGTTTTCAATATTCACATTCATAAAAATTTTTTACGGTAAGGTTAATCATCAAGATAAAGATGGACTTAAGGTCCTACTACGATACGTAATCAAATAAAATCAGATAGTTCAGTTTTAATATTAGTGCAAGTTTTGTAGTATCAGTTCAAATCACTGTTGATCAGTGCGCGTTAATCAGTTCGAATCAATATCAGTTATTGTAACTCAATTGTATTTGTTTTCGAATGAATCACTGACGGCTTGGGTTTCGCTTTCGAGCTGGGCTGATCTTGAGGGATGATTGATAGAAATCTGCGAGAGTCTTGTCGTTTCGTTAGTTTTGTCGATTTTTCGAATTTGGGTGAACATTCTTCTGAATTTTTGAATTTGGGTATTTTGCCTTTGTTTGTTTTTTATTAGGCCGATGATGAGACAGGATATTAGCAGTATCATGTTAGCAGTTATACTAATTGGTAGTATGAGTTTGATTGATGGATTTGTTGTATGGGGTTCATTTTCCCGTCCCACTCGTTTTCCTAGTTGCTTTTTAATTAATAGGACGATCTTTTGAATTTCTTGAATTGGTTTATTTTTGGGATTTGCTTTGGCTGTTCTTTGAATTTGTCTGATGATATTTTCTAGGGTTTTCTTTATTTCTCGATTCTCATTTTTTATATTGGCTATCTCCTCATTATTTCTTAGTAGGGTTTTTACCATTATTTGGGTTCTCTCGATGTTCTGTTTCAATTCGTCCTTGTTTTCTTTTGTGGGACATTGTATACATTGGAGGTTTATCTGTTGACATTCTTCATTATCGGGATTGCTACAAATTTCTTTGAAATCGGCACAGGTACTGTCTTCTCTTCTGAAGGGTTGGGATCTCTCGCATTTTTCCAACGGGTTTTCAGTGTCACATTTCCTCATCATTATTATCATTATTATCATTGTGATCCATAACGTTGGGTTCATGGTTTTCATTTCTAATATATATCAATCAATTTTCACGTCTATTTACAATTTTGTTCAACTATATACAGTGGAGTTTAGCCCTTTTTACTCTTTCTCTCTTTCTGGGGTTGAGTGTCTCTCGCACTCTTCTTTAATTTTATTTTCTGAAAATCTCATTATCAGGACTTGGGCTTTTATTAATCGCTCGGTTAATTTTGGGAGTTCTTTTAGTCGCTCTTTGTTTTCTTTGATTATTCTTTGTTGATTATGAATTTTCATTTGAAGATTTCTTTCCTTTGTTTGTTTTCTCTTGAGTTGACGTTTATAATTGACCTGCTTGGTTGTTTGTTTTTCCAACTTTCGTCTCGCTTCCTGGAGCTGATCTGTTAATGTTTTAATTTCCTCTTGGGCTTGTTGATGGCTCTCTTTTATTTCTCTGGCTTCTTTACAACTGTCTTCTAGTTGTAGTACGTATCTCTGTTCGCTTTTTCTGCTGTCTCGCATTCGTTCTGCTTCGGTTTTCCAATAGTCTTCCAGGATTACACGGGTTTTTATTTCAGCTAGTTCTCGTTTCAATTGTTCGTTTTCTCTCTTTTGATTTTTGTTTTCTCCCATACTAGATGTTAATTTTCGTTTTATCATATTGGTTAGTTGTTTAGATTGTATTAATTGATGATTTATCCGGGCGATTTCTGAATCTTGTTCCTTCACTAATTCTTGCCATTCTTTTCTTTCAGCTCTCCACCTTTTACTGTAATATCTCAGTGGGTCTTGTTCGATTGGTTCTACTAATTGAATTGGGTTTGGTACGTATTCTCCGTCTTCTAGATTCAATCGGATTTCCACTTCATTCAAATTCATACTAAATATACATCGATCATAATTTTTGTTTTTATCATTTTTATTATTTTTATAATCTTTTTACACTTTTTACAATTTTCTCTTTAATTTTATACTATTTGTCTCGTCCGTCTCCCCGAATCCTTCATCGGGTTCGGCAGGTACTTGAGTTGGAATTTCAGTTGGATATAACGGCATAAGCAAGATTGGTGGTCGGTTTCGCAAGGTATTTATCTCTTCACGCAAGGTATTTGATATTTGTATCTCTTCGTCTAAGAGATAGGCAAGGTATTCTGTATTTTTCAGTTAATTCCTCTACTTGCGTTTCCAAACGATGCGTGTTCTCTAACGCTTTTAGTTTTTCAATTTCTTTTCTCAAATTCTGTTCGTTTTCCTCGTATCCTTGCTTTATCGTTTGATCTCTGCTTCGACTTGTTTCTTTCAACCTGATCGTGGACTTCGAGTCGATTCTCAACTGAATTTCTTTAAAACTACAACTCCTCGGTTGGTCCGTTCCTCCTCCTGCTGCGAGTTCTGTTATTCATCTCGTTTAATGTTGGTTTGCCTTTTTCCGTCTTAAGTTGATTTCTTGCTTCTGACTGACATCTTGTACATGTTCGTTGAATTGTTGTTCGTATTCCTTTTCGTGTCTCCTGAGCCTTTTTATTGTGCCTGTCGAATTTTTTCCCGAAAATTCTAAGTTTTTGGACTGCTCTTTATTCCTCGATTGTTTCTTTCTGTACTCCGACTTGTTCCCAAAGTTCCCAATCTTCCATATTTAGTTATCCTTTTGGGCAACAGTTCTTATCTCTTCTTAACTTCCTGATTACTGGTTCTTCCATTTTTCTGCTTTTCAATTTAATCCAACTTTCTCTTTTCCGTTTTTATTTGTTGGTATTTCGTCTTTGTCGGTGAGCTTCGTTCCTGCTCGATTTGCATCTCTTTTACTCTGGTTTGTTCGCGTACTCAAACTTTCCTGCTCGAAATTTCGCTATATAGCTAGATGTTTGCGTTGGCGCCTCCCCATATTTTGCCATTTATTCGCCATTTTCCTTGCCTGATCAGTTATCTGCAGTCAGCATTCTTCTTGTCTATCCGTCTTTGGGCTTTCTAGCTTTCTTTGATGGTTTGGCCCTTGATTTCTCAGTTTATTGATCCATCTTGCGTTTTCCCATTTAGCTTTGTACGCTCTTGTTCTATCTTCTCTCGGCTATTTGCCTGAAATATAATTGTCTGATCCGCGTTCCCAATTACTTCTGATTGTTCTCTATCTTCTGTTCCATTTGATTTTCCAATATTCGCGCTTGTCTTTTGGCCATTCTTCCGTTGGCTTTTCCAAATTGGTTCTCTTGGTTTTCTCTATTCGATTATTGGGTGCTAATTTGCCCAATTCCTCCTGCATTTGCTTGTATAATCTTTATCGTCTCTTCCCTTCTTTCTCGTATCTCTGCGTCTTTATCTTTTATCACTTCTTCTCAATTTTTCATTTCGCTTTGTTGATCCTGCTTCTCTTGCTCTAGAGTTTGTATCTTCTTTCTTTTGGTTTTTGATCCTAGTTTGGCTTCTGCATAAATTTCCTTCATCATTTCCTCTCTCGTTTTCTTGCGTACGTTTTCTCTTTTCCTTCTGGCGTAGGTTTACTTTTTGTTTCTAGTTGTTTTTCCCACTTTTCTTCATCATTTTCGTTTTTAGAGGTCTCTAGTACTAATTCCCCTCTTCTGAAAGATTAGTAGCATTTCTTTAATTGTTAACGTTCTTTGCTCCATAATTCTACTTCCTCATTTACTACTTTTATTGATTCTGGTTGCTCTTGACTGCTGGTTTTTGACTCTTCCAAGCCTCTTTTACAACTTCTTGTTGTTCGTTTGGATTCAGTAATTGTTTCTAAATATTTAATAATCGTGTTATTTTCTCTCTTTTCACTCATCTCTAATTTTAATCATAATTTACATCATCTCGTATTTTTGTGTTTTTTTTTTTTTTTTTTTTTTTCAAATTTTTTTTGTTTACGTTTATCTTTCATTTACCACTTTTACACAAATGTTTTCGTTTTCTATCTACTGATCAGCGAAACGGAATCTTGATCCGCCCCGTTGAGGCGGCTTTCTACATACGGAACATATAATTGACTTTTAACCCACTAACTTTCACATGTGACCATATTGTCCACAAGGCATATAAATTATTTCGACATGTTTCTGCCAACATGTTCAACATTGATACTGCTTCCAAATAGGCTTCTTATCATGATTTGTCACGAAATTTTTCTTTTTGCGCTTCTCTTGATTCGCTTGATTGCTCGGATTACTGCTTGTGTTGAGTCATACCTATTCCAATTATTAAGCTAATCTTTCTTTGATTATTTTTCTCATCTTTGGGTATCTACTCCCCTGAATAATAAGCATTAGGTTTCTCGGTTTTCGGTCGCATCCAGAAATATGCTTCTATTTGTGGTTGATAATTATTTATTTCGATATTCTTGACTCTTTTTCTTGTTTATTACATACACTTTCCTTATGCTTTATTTTGTGACATTCTGATCTGGTATGGTTGTTATTTTTACATCCTTCCATATTATTCCCTCTGGCTGTTTGGGCAATATCCTTACTCGCAAATTCTGCTGCTTCTTGGGTTTTCCTTTTGAAAGTTTTAATTCTCTCTTCGAATGTTTCTATTTATAGTCTCTTTCCCATAATATAATTCTGCTGGTCTTCTGAAACTCTTTATTATCGTTATCCTTTTCTCGACCTCCTTTTTCATCTTTGTTCTAATTCATGATTGTCGAAGGCCTTCTGCCTGCTTCTCGCTTGGTTTCTTAACATCAATATTGATTCTAAATGGGCAGGTTTGAAAATTCCTCAAGGTGTTCTCGTTTTTGCTGTTCTTCTCCTTTTTCCATTTTGCGAGGTTTTCCTTTACAATAGATGCATTTGTTACTTCGTCTGGTAGCTCTGGTGTTCCCTTAAAAATAAAATCCTTTCTGCAAGCCATTTCTTGCTTTGCCGGTCGGTAACCACTTTATGATCTTTAAAACGTTAAAATATCTCTGCTTCCTCTTTTCTCCCAATTCCTTCGTCTCTTACTCTTCTCTGTGAGTAGATTACTTTCCTTCATTTTTCCCATGCGTCGTCCGGTTTGTGTCGAAACTTGGTATAGTGCTGGAATTGCGATTACTAAGTTTTGAATTTTTTCCTCTTCCTCGCGTTTTTTCCATAGTCTCGTCCATATCGAATCTGGGTCCTCTCTCATCTGTATTGTTATCTCTTTCGCTTGATTTCGCTGCCATTCTAAATATCGTCATTATTTGATTTTGTATTTTCTGATTTTTCTGATTATTTGTTAATTTTGATTTTTATTTGGTTTTATTATTTTATTACATTTATTACACTTTCTTTTTCTTTTACAACTTCTTGTCTGGCTTCTCCACTTCTAACTTTATATACAGATTATTCTTCTTCGCAAGAAAATCCTTTCTCCTCTCAATCGTTGTTGTGGATAGAAACGTGGTGTCCCAATCGCTGTATTCCAGTCGGTTGTTGGTCTTCCCATGTGGGTTCATTTCCTGTTCTGATTGGATTGCGGTAATCCTCATATCCTTTCATTGTTAATATTCATTTTGTTTAAAAGCCATTACTATAAGCTTCGTCGTAATCTTCCTTTTCCCACTCTAGAAGACACTGATATGGTGCCCGCTTGCCATTCCCATCTCCATTGGGTATAGTCTTAATGCCCAATTTGTAATCATTTTCCCAACGTATATGAGTGGGCTGTCTAAAATTCTCTGTGTTCCGTCTTTTGCTCTCTGAAGCTTCTCTGCGAATTCGGTTATTTTCCATATAAAATTTGCGTGCTTGTAGAGTTTCTTGGCTATCGAGCTGTTGGTTTTCTTAATTCCTTTATGCTTGCTTGGTCATCTGTTGGCATTTTCTTCCAATTTCGCCCATGTGTGCGTTGAGTGTGTCTCCTTGGCTTCTCTCGAAATTCTTTCTGGATTCTAATTATTTCTCTTAATTAGCTGCCTTTTGTGTATCATTTTCTGTTCGTAGGCTTTTTACTTCCATGCCAACCCATTCTATCGTTTTCATCATGATTTCGGTATGCTCGATTACTATGTTTCCATCATGTGCTTTTGAATTCGCAATTGGTAATTCGTGCTCGGGCAATTGAATAGTCTCTAACGGAACATTTGACTAGGTTTGCCAGATACATTCGTTGCCAATGTTCTTTTAGTTTGACTTTATCTTTCTTGTCACAGTTGTTTTACGCATACTCCTTCATATCGATCGCATATTTGTTCTCTTTGGATTCCATGTTCCATTTTTCTAATTTTTTTATCCATTCGTCCGATTGACTCCACAGGAATTCGCATTTTTCCTCTCTTCTTGATACATTACTTTGTGATGAGTCTTTTATCGTCTTTTTCCTTAAATGATGTTGACAATTTTTCGCAATACTATTCGTTATATTCGCATTCATTTGTGTGACTTCCGCTTCCTTCATAAGTCCTCCATCCTAGGTTTACTTTGGCATTGTATTAATGATTGTTGATTCTTTGTTGGTGCTTTACGATTGGTAGGATCTTCATCTCTTTCAATCTCTCTTCGCATCCAGGGGCATTTCTCTGTTTGTGTTTTCTATCCTTCTATCGTACAAAATCTGTACATATCTGCATCGCACTTCGCTGTCTCGCTCCAATCAATAGTTTCTTTTACATTTACAACATTTTGTCTTTTTTAGATATCGTTCACCACTTTAATTTGTTTTTTCATTATTCGCCTCGTAGTTTCTGATGGATCTCGCTTCCTCTAATTACTCTCGATAATTGTCTGCATATCTACAAAAATTTCTGATTGACTTACGTTGTTTTACTCTATTCGTTTATTTATACATATTTAACACGGTACGCTGTTATTTTTACTCTACTGTTGAATCCGGTTCTGGGCTGTGAATTCTGGCATTGATGCTATCCATTCCACCCAACTTGCTGGAATCTTACGTGCTGTTTGATTGTTACGTAGTCTTCTTAATTTCGTCAGCTTGCATCTAAACTTGATCTTGCTAATTGTTCATTCATTCTTTGCAATTGTATTATAGTTCTTTGTATGCTCTTCTAGGTCTTTATGGCTTGTTGTAGGCCCTGTTTACACTTTCTGTTAATACTAGATGAGTATTTGTCCACTTGAGTTGCGCATTGCTTAGTATTAATTGTCATTAATTCACATTGTCGTCTCCCACGTTTTCTCGACTCCTTGATCTTGCTGTATATTCCTTGATTTAATTCTACAATTTTCTATAGGTGCATTGGGCAGCTGCTGTGTGGTTGAATTCCTTCTGTGAAAGGTGGTATTTCTCATTGATTTTGTTGATTTGCATTAAATTTCGGATTCATCTGTTGTTATAATAACATCGTTAATTCATCGCATTCAATTCTGTCTGATCATTAATTTTCTAACAGCATTTTGTTACAATATTTTATAAATTACATACTATTAACTACTATTATACTACAAATATTTTACACTATATACAACGTCTTTTTCTCGTTTTTACACCATTGTCTCCGGGACTCTATACGCAATGTTTCCGTATATCCCCATATTTCTCATTCGTTATCTGGTATATATTTCAAATTCATTGGACCATTGTTAGTGCTCGATTAATGGGGCGGTTTCTTTTAACAGGTCCGCTTGTGCTAGAATTTCTTATGATTCATATTCCTCAGTTCTCTCTACATTCATATTGCCTAATTCAACTTACGTAATTGAATTTTTTTCGACTGCGGCCATAATCTTTCTTTGCTGGCTTCTTTCTTGCATTTTGTGGTTCTCCACTAGTTGAATTATTATCAGCACACTACGCTGCTTATTATGCTGTTGTTATTCCAAATCATTTTAATCATTTATAATTCTTTTTCGTTAGGCTGCATGGTTGTATTTTCTCTTGCATTGGTTTGTCTCCAATTATTTCTTCTTTGGTTGTAATTTTTGACGTGCTTTCTGGAGTTGTAATGCTTCGTGGATTGAAGGTGGCTGTCGTCCATGATCATTCCCTTTTTCCATTGTTTCGTTTCTTGGTGTTTCTCTCCAGATTGCTTTATTATAGGTTGATCTGTTGCATTTGACTTGAGTGGTTTCCCTGTTATCATTCTACAATGTCCATGCAGTGGCTCCTTTTTGGATATTTATTTACATATTTTCCAAGTTTCCTTTTTTCGTCGCATATACGATACTTTTGTCTTTTATATTTTGCTTGTTTCGCACTTGGATTCTTTTGTTTACTGTTCGTTTCCTTATCTCTCTCTTTTT